>JASFDD010000310.1:0-23706 GCA_036937055.1 Nidula microcarpa | reverse complement strand
CCGAAATTTAAACTGATAATTTAACACTTAAGTCCAGTTTTCGTGTGACATGAAAAGTATTACATTCTGGGGTGAATACCCACATAAGTGGGACTCGAACTGGGAACCCCGGCCCCCGAGGAATCGCCGGTTCACCACGCGAATACGTACCAGGTTTAGTTCCGCCGTTCAGGTGCAACACCTGAATCGATCAACTCATGAACATGTCCCTCTCATTTTTCGATGCTCGCTACTCGGAGGGCATTCTATCGTTCTCCCCTGGTTGCACGCTCCAATGTGGCAGTACATCCTACATGGATCCATAGTACCACTATGAGTGGTCAAGCGCTTCTGCAACACAACCTCGTCCTACGACACTATCCGGAAGACCATAGTTTAGACATGATGTGACACACAGGTCTAAGCCGACAGGTTCATTCTTGGTGCATAGTCGCTTCATGGTGTTATTTGCCTTCATTTACGACTGCGACAGGAACTTTCGTCATCGTCACTCTTTACGCCATCCAGGTGTCGACCCTCAAAGTGCACCACGCCCTTACGTTCACCCTCGCGCACGTCCAACGTTGTGACGTGGATTTTACTTCTATAGATCTTACAGATGCGGCATCTGTGCTGTCCTATTTCAAAGAGTTGTCCTCGTATGTGTTGGAGCACTCCGGATTCTGTATATGATCCTCTCAGCCTGGTAATGATCCCGCGCGGTGAAGAGACGGTCGAAATGCACCTGCTCCTACGCGATGTGTGCGAGAGAATTCACGAAATTCTGTTGCAGAGCAAAGAACAGGATATAGTAACAACTGGGAAGAAGGTTTACGTGATTCTGACGCTTTCTTGTATAAAGGTGATGGAAATGGACATGGCCTCCAGGGCGAAGCAGGCTGAATCTAGTGAGAAACCAGAGGGACCTAGCGCTAAAAAAACACCATTTATGGAGTGGTGGACCAGGCTGTGCTTCCGGTGAGCTGATCAACGCTTTAATTCTTGTGCCACGTACCCATCTATTGGAATTTAATTTAGAACAAATGCCATGCTAGTAATCGTACGCTATATTTCACGTTCGACATCGATCTGGCTATCCGCAAGGATTCCAATCACATCCTCCAGTCTATATGGAGTGACGAATGAGTATCTGAATTGCCTGAGGAGTCAAGTTACCATATTCGCAGCTGGATATGCGTTTGATACCGCGACTCTCTCGACCAATACTTAATCACTGTATCGTCTCAATTATCAAACACTTCTTTACAAGAGAACTTTAATTCATGTCATGCCAGGGTATGTTATGGGCTATTCTGAATTCATCCCACTCATCCCACTTGTCTCTCATATAGTCGTATGACGGGGACCAATCAATGCAAGTATGAGTTGCACCGACACGCTGAACTGTAAAATTACGTTTAGTGAAATCGCCTGCTTCCAGCGTCACGTCCGCGGAGCACAAATTCCACTGCCTCAGATAGTTGAAGCAATGGAGTATATGGGTTTGTCGTGCGTGGTGAAGTGATTTCCAGCCAGCTGCTATTGATTCGCGGATCCCTCGAAGGCAGTGCAGTTCGTGGAACATGGCCACAGCGAACATGCGTTTCTCCTCTCCTATGCGGACGTGACCGTCGCCTATGGACGCGGACCACAACCACTCCATCTCGGCCTCTGGGTTTGTCACGGCGTAGTGGACACTCTCTTGCACGGTCATTTTCACCAATTTCTCTGGCACGGGCAATCGCTTAGGATGGTCGTCACCAACGAATGCTGCAAACCCTTAGCATCAGAGATGACCCAGCTAAGAACCAGTGCTTACTATAATTTTCAATGGGTCGTACAATATTAACTCGTCTTGCTTGTAGCTCCCTCAATGCCTTCATCTTTGTTGCCAGGTCTACGAGCGTCCATGTGAAATACAGAGAGGTTGCGCTTAGGAATGCAATAGCGAAAAGGTAACTTTTGTCACCCAATTTCCGATATTTCATAGCTGAATTGTGCGGTATTAGAGATGAAGCGGATGTGGTACGTTCAACCTGAATCCCGCGCACATAAAGAGCATCACCGCATCATTATTGTTAATCAGTGAAGAATCACAGCTGTCCTTTACCTGCTCCAACGGAGGCTTTGTGTATTTTTACCGCTGGAGAATTCGGCAATGGATTCTCAAGGACTCCGTACACTCTAACTATCTCCGATATCATATGAGTATAGACGTCGATTTGCCTCGGATGGGAAAGATAAGTATAGGAAACGCACTTGGCTGCCACTGTCCATTCCCACTGACGCTGTCTTGTATGGATCCCATGCCAATTGAGCACATGTATATGTATAGCTACTTATAATGGATGACTCTGAATCAGAAACCGTCCCTGTTAATGATATCGTCGCTTACTAGCAAACCGCCAGTTCCTCCTTTCAATTCTTCACATATGATACCTCTAGTGACTGTTTAACAAGTTAAATATCCATTAGGCAAGATCTCCGTGATTCCCTAGATTAGGCGGAAATAAGAGAGTGCTCATCTCCGCACTTCTGTACTGCACGACAGTTAGTACATATCGCTCTTTTCTAAGCCCCTTCGAGTATAGCTTCTTCAAAGATCTGGCTGTCGTTGCCTTTCTGGAGGAGAGGTTTCGTTGCTGCACCTCCAGACTCCAGCTATCATCGCCGCTGGAATTCAAGACGGTGAGTATTACATGGCGACGAACGAGGCTGAGAACTCGTTGGCTACACATCATGGATGCCTCCAGGTCATGAGATGTTCAGCGACGTAAGTACTATAAATTGAGCACTGTAATACACACATAACAGCGAAAACTGCCTTCATCTAGGGGTGAATGGCCAGCCCACTCATTTCTGTTGGACACTCGAGCGGTTTGATATGTCTGACCCTTACCGTGGATCCGATGATGGGTCCGACTCTGGGATCATCATAAGTAGCGTCAAGTCAACGTATTTACATGCTGCTGTTATGTAAATCTAGGGAGGAAGTCAAAATGGGGCTATATACTGTGTAGTCGTATACACTAATCCTAATAGTGATCTGTGTTTGGAATGAGAGATGATTATAAGATCATGATTTGGAATAGCATATGCAAGTACTGTAATGAACCCCTGGATAAGAACGCTGTCATGATAGTACTAACTCTAGGCGTTTGATCAAGATAGCGGGAATATTAATGAAAACGCTTACAGATAGACTACCAGCCTCCTAACGACTAGGTAGCGTGAATTAAATGTGAAGTTTGTTGTTAATAATGCGAAGTATCGTTTCGTTCCTCGGCTTTCTCATGCAATTTCAGGAGTCCACGGGCCAGTATATAGCTTGTACAAGCGGAACTCGAACATCGGCAAATGCCAGAAGTCTTTGACAAACAAGTCAAAATTCAGTTATTTCTCGGCAACTTGCGAATGTTATTTCTTCAAAGGCCTTGCTCAACTTGGGGGCTCTGGCTCCTCGGGAGTCGGGACGCGGGATGAATTAGCCTATCACAGTAGAACTCGGACGTGGATGGGGCCTATTCAAATGTTTCTCCGTCGTATATCAACGGCAAACGGCATCTATCCACGTCCACCTGGAAAAACTATTCTTGGGCGTATTTTGTGCGGTGTCGGATTTGTGTCGGATGCTTTGACTTTGCATGCCACCATATCTGCTAAGTATCAAATAGTCACTGCGACAACAATCACCCAGAAACTTGCTCCTCAGTTGTTGCGTGTTTTGTCTCCTCTCTGGCAACCAGTCTTGACAACCACAATAGGCAGTGCTGTACGACTATTCGCTGCTATCTACCCGTCATCTAACTACTAACTATCTTTCTTTCGTGTCTTCCTCTAATACTGACCATTTCAGATAATAGCTGATATTGTCCCTACTATCTCAATGAGTTCTTCACAAGAGGAATTCTTTAATCTTCTGGACAACGAGTTTGACGATGAGGAATACAATCGTAGGTGTCGAATATGTCTCATCGGAATCAGCGTCTAACTCTTGAACTCCTCAGTCCCAGAAATTCCAACCAGAGGGCCAAGAAAACTTCCACCTCATCAGCCGAACAACTTTCGAAGGTCGCTCTTTTGCGTATTTGCAATTTTCGTTGCTCTAGATGTGGCTGCATACCTGTATGTAGCGAGACTCCTCTCCGCTTCACCGGCTCCATCGGCCGAGGAGATGGACTTTCGCAACCCTTATGTTGGACTCGACGAATTTTACAACGAGAAAAATACAAAGCATTCAGATTACGGCTCACTCATCAATGTTCCTCGCCTTGCAACCCAAATTAGTCGCGCCGAACCAAAGAGGGTATTTCCGGTCGATGTACACCGATGGCTGAGCGATTTTGGTACTTTGTCTCCTCCAGATAGACATCTGCTAGTAACGAATACAGTCTGTATTTTTTGTTTAGATTTATATTTGAAAAATGGCTGAATATCCAATAGATCCACACCATCGTTCAGTTCAATGTTCTGGATTACGGCATGGAGAGTTGTGCTATTGCGGTTCGACTTCCTCCTCGAGATGCGATCCTTCCGCATGATTATTCAGTAAAGGATATTCGAGGCACTGTACGCTTAAATATCTGCGAACTGGAAGCAACGCGTCCACTCAATGTTCGCACCATTTCATGGGAGAAACATCCACGCTGCGTGAGAGAGATAGGTGCTTTAGGGGCGAGGGTAGGTGAGGAAGTGCAACTGGAACCTTTTCCCTGCAAGTCAGGTTCCTTCCTTACATATGAGATATCGTGCTCTTCGGAGACTCCTGGATGCGCTGTAGATGTTTGGTCTAACCATAACGACACTTGGGGTCAGTGTATCCACATTTTTCATGTTCTTCACATCAAATAAATCTGTTTTTCATCTAGGCGCATTCATTCGTCAATATCAAACAGTTTAGCTTGCTCAGAGGAAGTCATATTCTATGTGTACTGTCAGAGTTGTATCTCTATTGGATAAATTGAATCACTGTAAGAATTGATGGCAAATGGTCCTTCGAATTCAGAGTAATACCGGTCCGTCGTAACATGTGTGTTATTAAGCTCTCATGGTCTTTATAGCTGTCCCTGGTTTATACCGGATGGGTCACCGTTCTCATCATATGGTGTCCTAATAACTAACCTAGCTGCTGAAAAAACACTATCATGATCTGGGTGGAGGGAAGGCGTGATCTCACCAAGAAAGGGTAGGTGAGTAGCTCAATCTGGGACCACGTCCAAGTACCCGGGTTGTCTAATATTGAGAAGAACAGCGCCCTAATTGAAATAACGAAAACACAGATCCGGACTTCCTTTCACTCGTGGAAGCTTGAAATGACCAACAGAAGCTCTGATCGTCAATGGAGATATATAGAAAGAGATATGTTTTCTGACACTGAAATTACACCTGCCTTCTAATAGGCGGACACGGTAAGGACCCGAGGCCCGTGGAGGATCGTAATGGACGATAATCATGTAATCCTCGGAGAATACGATAACCTTGAACATTTATTCACTTCATGTACCAACTCAAGTTTATTCATCGTAACAGATAATAGTGCTTTGAAAAAATAGCTGAACTTATCATTTGATCATCGCGTCAAATGATCATGACAAGAAGTATTTAAATTGCCGGAAAGGATGTTCAAATGTCGTATAGGTTTAAATCGTGGGAAGTATATATCGAATGTCAAATATATCATGCAGTGAATATACACGATGAGCTATGGGGATCAAGTCCGTTCTGTAATATTTATCAACTGGATTGCGAAAACAGAAAATCAATCTGCCGTATTTATTAAGATCCAACTCTTGGTATTTCAAGAATGCATTAAACTCACTAAATAGCACGCTCTTCAGGTGCGGCTCTAAGGAACTCTGGCTCGCATCGAATACAGCCACCCGTTGAAGACGGTAGATATGGAGTAGTTCCCATTGTTATGGTGACAATCTGCCCGGGAGCTGGAAATTATTCAACCTATTGTGAATGGATGAACTTCATTTCTAGAATGCAAGGAAAGCGTACTTTCGGAAGAAGTTAAAGTGTCCGAAACTACTTTGGAAGCAGTAAAGAGGAAAATAAGAAGAATATGTCTGAACATAATGAAAATATTTACGGCCAGTGGGCTAGGTACTTGTGTTTCAATGAGAGGATTGAAGCCTCTCTGTACTGGCTTTTATACAAAGAAATGCTTGACCGTTAAATGTAGCCGAACGTAGAATATCATTCATTGTTGGACGCATGCGAACATTTGTTGTACTGTACATGACTTCGGAAGTATGCCTAGTATATCGTCACAGAAGTGGCAATCATCAAAAGTCAAATATATCATGCTATCACCGACTAACTGTCAACTGAAAGGAATTCAAGGGGAGCCCTGCAGTTGTGATTGATCACTCTATGTTTTGGCATTGGAACAAAAGGGATCTAAAATTCCTGATAGACTCAGATGCATAACACTTGATAAAAGTGAAGTAAGTGCATTCTTTCTTGTCATATACAGGCGTTGTTATAAATATAAAGTACAGAATACCTTGGAGCACGCATAGTCTCGGAGATATTCAGCACCTCGGAAGCAATCATTTATAAAAGAAGGTGTCAGGAGTGCTGGATAAATAAAAATATTAGAGTTCATAATTTGAGAAGACAAAAATGTAGCAAACTTGTTATTTGCGTGTACATTGGCTTTTCAACCGATCTCTTTAGGCGCAACACGAAGGAACTTGCTATTGACCCGAAGGAATTTGCTGTCGACGCGGCGATTCCAAACATCGGTTTCATCTCGCTTCATAACCTCTTCTGTTCCTAAGATTTCATTTTATATGCCAACCCAGTCATCACACTCACCATCGATGACTACAGGATGAGCATTTACTGCAAAAAATGAGAGTAGCTGAAGAGCTACCAGAGAGAGAGCAGGTTTAAACATCGTGCTTGCTGGCTATGTAGATTTCCTGGAACACAGGTGATGAAAACCCGATAAAAGCTGGGTACATAGCAGAATGGGTCTCTTATAAGTGTGGCAGCATATGCCAATCCTACTTAGGATTCATAGAGTTGGAAGATTACTTCGTAAATTAGAGGAACGCAAAAGCAGCAATATGAGCAGTGGGCGGCCACTCGCAAATATATTTTATCGAACAAACAGCGGCCCCGGGCTCAAGCTGCGAGCATACGACCCCTGCCCGATTGGTGGGAAGCTCTAAAATTGGCGACCTCACATGAACAATTCAAACTCGGAGTTGCGAAGAGGCTGATGGCCCGTGAATGGTCCTGACCCGTGTAACTGTGCTGAGTGCGGGTGCGTCCTAGGTGCGTCCAAGATCCGTGCTCGATCAGTGATCTGCCTCAAGGCTCGATGTGAAAAGCTCGGCAGTCTCTGTATCTACAAACGGTTTAGAAGTCTCGGGATCGTACTACTGGCATACGCTAGATATCTGTCTAGATATACGTGCCAGCAGGGATCACGCTAGAAATTTCCCTTCCCTTAGTACTTATCCTCCTTCTGCGACTCGTCCGTAAATTGAAGCCTTACCAAACTTAATTTTATCAAGTAACCAATGAATGAAACGCTAAAAATTAAGGATGCAGTATGGAGTCCTGCGTCCAGGATGGCACTGTTCTTTACCTCTGCTTGCAATATGGGAATATCCTGGATAATCGCTGCGGTCATACAACCTTTGAAGGTATATAGCTATGATGGTATACAAAAATATAAATACAACTTTCCTGGGGGCTCTCACAGCACCGTCAAGTGAGACATGTCTAGATTGCTATAGTACTTCTGGTTTGATTATTCACGCTGCTCCATTTCATACCGCCATCTCCTGCTGTCGCGATATCATGCACGGAGTATACTTTATTTTCAGAGAGTTCAATGCCAGTCTGGTGCACGCCACTGCCTTCCTTCGTCTCACTGGTGAAATCCAAGGTGGTGCTTTCCACCTGAGCGATGACTTCTTTTCCCCATGCCTTCCCGGACACCACTCGCAGTATAATCAGCTGAGGTGATATGCACTATGGTAATGGACGGTCAATCAACTGTGAATTATTTAACTTCAAGGTGGAGGCTATACTCACAGATAGTTTAGCCCAAACCTGGCCGAAAGATATGGCTGTCTGACTACCTCTCGCATAGGGAACAAGGAACATAATGCCGACCATGCTGTAAGGCGCTGCCGATTCCACAAGCATGGCTATAACGCTTGTGTACATTTTAGCATTCCGTTCTCCCATTACCCGAGTCACGGTTTTAGACAGATATCTTAGACGATAGCAAATCAGAACGGTGACCAGGATATTCATGCTGATGGTGATGGCATAGTATGGCGTTCCGAAGTTGATTGTTTTACCATGAAAGAAATCACCACCCGGTTTCCCGGCAAGGACTAGTTCGATAATAGCAAGTGCTGCGGGAAATTCAAAGAGGATGAGATAAAAGTTGGCTCCATTTAGAGATCGAAAGAGCGTACAGAATGCAGCGAGATAGGCCAGAACAGGGAGGATAATGATCCAGTAATTAGATCCCCATATAATAAATAGACGTTGAAGCTATTGCCATTGGCGCGTCACCCATCAGTATCCGTAAATGCCTGGGAATCCGGACTCTAGCTCACCAGTAACGCATCTCCCATGAAAATGAGTGCAACAACTGATGTTGAACTTAGCGTCTGGTACCAGTCGGTGATTTGCGTAGCAACGAATCCCGGCACGCCTCCTGGTCTATCTCGGAAAGTTATCCACATCTGCTCACCCCAGACGGCATTACAAGATATATCGATGGTCATGAGGAGCACTAGGATGGTGCTATAGACGGCGAAGAACCGTCGTCCTCCTGATGAATTCGTCCGCCGGCTAAGTGCCTGCATGGTCATGAAGTACATGACTAGCTCACATCCTATGCCAAATCGTCAAAAAAATAATCACATGATATCAATCCTGAAACTCACCATACATTATCCCGCTCATGTAGCTCCCAATATAGTATGAGTGCTCGAAGACAGCAAGGGAGTCAGCGTCCGACATGATGCACCCGTCGTTCAAATTCACAATAGTACAGAGTGCGAGAAACGCTGCCAGTTTGATGATTCGGATGCTGCATCTTTCTATACGGGAATGCTCTGGGAAACTTCTTCCTCGACGTCGGGCAGCTTGCGTGGGCCATGGTTCTTTCATCAAACCGATGTACAGAGTATTATCACCACGCTATGATGCCAACGGGTGCCGGGTCAACTTAGCGTCGTAAATATAGCACTGATTGTAGAGCTTTAAAGGGCGATCCCGACTCAGTCGACTGTGGATCCTAATCTAGACGAAGGGCACAGTGAGGAATAAGTCACAATGTGGAAATTGTACTGGATATGGGAACACGTCGCGATAACTCAGTAGTGACTGCAAATAATCCAGGACTCGTGCCTACCCAGCAAGCTGGCCTAACAGGAATGAGGATTCAATCAGATTCAGATCAACAAACCTTAGCGCTGATGCATCTGCTCATCATAGCTGTATATAGAGTCATGAGCGACCTATCCACGAATCTGCAGCGCACTGATAGGGGAGGGCTTAAATGGCTGTGAAGCATTCAATAAATGAGTGCTCAAACGGTAGACCACCTGTGGCAGAAAGCACGGCCAAAATGCATCCGTCATCTATTAGTCGAACTCGAACACAAGTGCCCTTCGGCACTATCAGCCTCGCTCTGGTTGCGCTAAGCCTGGTGGTAAAGATCGCAGGCACAATATGGATCAACAACAGATTCGTCGAGGTATCGAGGGAATATAGTGAGTACTAGCGCCTCACCACTCATTCGAAACCCATTAAGTATGCGATGTCCCCAGCTTATGTCGGTCAAGACCACCCCGAAACCTGGCCCATCCAACGCAAACCCGTCCTCATGGCCTTCGACAACCCACAGCACTTCCGGCTCGACACGCCCGACGGGGCCGCCGAGTGGTCTGCGCAGGTCCCAGGGGACGGGCTGCTCCACCTCGGCCCTTACCGCCAGCCATACACAATCTCGCTGTTCCACCAGTTGCGCTGCCTCGACATCGTGCGCGCGGAGACGGTGCGCAGCGACGGCGGGGAGCCAACAGAGGTGGGACGGCACTGTTTGAACTATTTGCGGCAGATGATACAATGTCGTGGGGATTTGGAGCTCGAGTCGTTCCAGTTCGCGTCGCATAAGAACCCGATTAATCTGCATGGGATTTACGAGTGCAGGGATTGGGAGGCGGCATATAGGGAGGCAGAGAAAAATCAAGCTGATTATCGGGAATGGGTGAAGACGAGGAGATAGTGTATGTGTGTAGGTAGAACGAAATGCTGTTTTTTGAATTTCCTCGGCCCAGAGAAAGGTGAAAGAAGTGGAAGGCAGGCCCGCATCCAACGTCGACTGGCCGGGTCCGAAGTGAGTATTGAAGTAAATGTTGTTTTTTGAGATTCCTCGGCCCTAGACGGAAAGAAGAGGAAGTAGAAGGCGGGCCCGCGTCCCGTCACGGGAGAAGACATGTTTTGTTTTGGTGGATCATCATTGTTGGACAGGAGACACAGAAGCCACTGAGGGTGAAACGATGAGCAAAAACAAGCCACGACATGTATCATAGATCGGCGTTGTACAATGTTCAGGGCAAGTGCGAAGGCCGACGGAAGGAGTATCTGCACTCTCATGCCCGCCAGTACCTCACTCCTTCCCGAGCCATTGGCGACCCCAACACCGCCGCGGGTGGATCATCCTGTCCCTGCTCTCCACCGTACACGTGCATCGCAGATTGGCATTGAGTACGAGGGCAGGGGCGACGTTCGACGGGAGTAAGACAGCCAGCACCTCGTTCCCTCCCGTCTTGACACCGACCCACCACATCAAACCACCATTCACATATCCTCCCACCTCCCATCCAGCCCTTCCCTTACCCTCCACCCCTGCCCCTCCCCCAGCCACCTCTGCACCCTCTCCCCATCCTCCGCCTCAGCGCCCTCATTCAACACCCCCACATCCCCCGCCCCCTTCAGCGCCAGTGCCGCCCACCCCACCACCATCATCCCCGGGGGCCTTTGCTCGCCCAGACTCTCAAGGGCCGAAACGATGTGGGATAGGGTGGATGACACAACGCGCTGGTCGGGCATCGACGCGCGCTCGATGATCGCTATCGGCAGATGGGCGGGGTAGGCGGGGCCCCGTCTCGCTTCCGACTCTTCTGGGTCCGTCAGGGCCTTCACCACCTGCGCCAGCCTCGCTACACCCATTAGAATAACCAGCGTCCGCCCGCGCTCGTACGGCGGTAACTGCACGGCCTTCCCTGCGCGTCCCACCCCGGTGCACACGACGAACGACTCCGCGACGCCGCGCTGGGTGACGGGGATGCCTGCGAGGGCGGGGGCGGCGAGGGCGGAGCTGACCCCGGGGATGAGGAGGGGCTCGAAGCCATGGGAGCGGAAGTAGAGGACTTCTTCGCCGGCGCGGCCGTAGATTATTGGGTCGCCCTGTTTTAACTACGTGCGAATGAGAGTCAGTTTTGTATCTATTATTTTAAAGAGAATGAGGGAATTAGAGAACGTACACGGACGACACACAACCCCTTCCTTGCGCCCTCCACTGCCATCTGCATCATCTCCATCTGTGCGCCCTCCGAATTGCCCGGGAACTTCTTCGCAATGCGTACTTCCACGTGCTTCGGAATGAGGGCCAGGACTGCGGCGGGGACCAGTTTGTCCGACAGCACGAGATCGGCGAGCTGCGTAAGGGCGCGGTGAGTAGCGAGGGTGAGAAGGGATGGGTGGCCGGGGCCGGAACCGACGAGGAGGATGCGCCCCGGGCGAGAGAGGGAGAGGTTGTGCGGGGAGTCGGTAGTTGTCCCCTGTAGTTCGGAGGGTAAGGAGGAAGAAGAAACGCTAGCGTTCTCCCCCGCCAGCACCTCCCGCATCTCCTCCCCACTCATCCTAGCCAACTTGGAGAGCGGCCAGTACTCGCTCACTTGCGCGACCCACTTCATGCGCCGCCGCGAGCCCTCCGCGAGCGTTTCGACCTGCGACGGGCTGCGCGAGGGGACAGGGCGGTTCGGCGTGCTCGCGGGGCTGTCCTCACTTGCGTCCGCATCATCCTCCTCGTCATGCAGAGTTCCAGTATCTTTTGCCGGGAGTGAGCTGACCTTCGCCAGCCCGCGCATTTGTCCGACCTTCAGCACAGCCCCCCCCGCCTCCTTCGGGAGCTTGGCCACGATCTCGCGGCGCACCCGCCCTGCGAGGCGGCACCCCTGCCCGTTCGTTGTGACGCCAATCTGCAGGGGTGTGGGGGCGCCGGTGTCGGGGTCCTGGAATCGATGGGTAGAAGTGAAGGAGAAGTCGCACAGTGCGGGCATATCGGTAGTATTGGCAGGGATGTTGAATGTTTTGAGTAGAGCGTAGATGGCAGCGGCGGAGGCGGGGGTGCGCTTGTGCGCGCTGCCGAGGACGGTGTCTGTGATGCATGCCAGTGAAATTCCAGTGGTGGTGGTGAGAAACGTCTCGAGGGCCTCAAGGTCCTTATCGTTGCTGGTAATGGTGGATGTGCCCGGCAAAGCGTCCCAGTCGAGGAACGCCATCTCCCCCCGCTGCGCGCGCCACTGAATTTCCTCGCATGCAGCGGTAAGGCCGCCCTTCGCGAGTACAATAACGGTGGAATCTGCCTCCAAGGCTGCAAATGCACGCGAAGCTGCGAGTGTGCCGGAGCCAATGATCAGCGTGACCTTGCTCTGCAGGCGGAACGAGAGTATGAGGGATGCGCCCCCGCGAGGCGATGGGAATCCCGTAGCTGTAGTAGTTTTCGCATCGAGTTCCTGCATAGTAACAGTTCACTGTGAAGGGGGAAAAGATGGATGCGTGCCCCCATATTTCGTTAGATAAGAAATAAAAGGAAAACTGTGTTGGCGTGCTGATGAGGCAATCGTCTCGTTTCGCCCGACAATCCCACTTGCCTTTTCCGGCTAGGCCACGTGCGGCGTCTTGAGCCAATCCGCATCCACCGCAGGCTCAGTGCCTCATCCTCCGATGCAGCTGGTCGACAACGACACCGTGCGTACCCTCCTCTTCCGCCTACACGATATGCTTTCCTGACCTGTAATATGTAGTTTCTGAGCCAGTTGTCGGCGCTGTTCGAATCGACGAAGGGCTCAGTGTGGCTCACACATAAACGGCGTGCGCAATCATCTCGATCTCTCGTGCGGGTGCTGGAGCTGACTTCGTTCGTTGCAGTTACCCACGATGGCGAGGATGCCGCGATGAAACATGAAGACAGCGACGCTGATGATACCCGCGAATATCCATGCCTCCTACGCGCGACCGACGGAGGCAAAACCAAATTTTCCACCCGCGTGCGTCGTGCCCCACCTCCCGTGCAACCCGTCCTAATCCCCCCGCTGTACAGGTCGCCCCCGGCCAGCTAGACAAATTCCACCACGCCTACGGCGCGCTCCTCAAGGCTTCCATGACGACCCTGCGCAAGCGGGACAAGAAGCGCGAGAAACTCCGCTCAGAGCAGGCGGCGAGACGGAAGAAGAAGATGACGGAGCCCGCTGTGCTGGATGGGCCGAAGAGGGGGAATGGAAGGAGGAAAAGGCAGAGGCAGGTCAAGGCATTGACGAAGCAGGAGGAATCGCAAAGGAAGTTTAAGGAGCGGGAGGAGGAGAGAAGGAGGAAGGAGGCTGTTGTTGTTGTTTGAGGTGAGTGCGTGATTTGTAGCTGAGGGTTGGTATGAACGATGTACTGATGGGTATTTCGATTTTGCAGCTTTGTATTTTCTTGTATCGCTATGAACATCTGTTTTGAAGGTTCGATGGTCCGGATGTCTGATCACTCAAACCCAGAGAAGGCCACAACTACTCGCTGAACATTGGCCTGATACAAGTTCGCAACTGATATCTTCCTTTCAGCTGGCGCATCCCGCTCTTCTGCCCCCATTACGACGAGTATGCACTTGCTGTGATGATTACGATCACAAATGAGCCGCGCAAGCGTAGTCCCAGTAGATCCCACCGCACTCTGCCCCCGCGACAACAGAGACCTACATGTCTTGGACCAGGACAGTCGAGCGGCGAGCGCGATCAATACCTCTATGATTCTCGTTCTCTATTCTCTACTCAACTTCGTCATTAGTCAGTCAGTCAAACCGCCACCCATCCATCTTCGCGTGGGTAGGTACACACAATGGCACTGCGATCGACTGTATATGCTCTCAGTCGTCTTCCTCCGACGAGCACACCCCAGACACAACTATTATACGCATCGAGCACCTCAAGAACCCGACAGGCGAGTATACTTCCCCTTCACATCATCACCCCCATACTCATCATCTCGCAGAAGAACAGCAGAACGTCATCGTAAATCTCACCTCCCTTGCGTTCGATGGCGGCAATTCACCTTTACCTCCAGTTCCACTCCCACCCCACTGACGCACTCTAAACCACAGACATCGCCGCACAAGCTTTCCTCAGCAGGGACTGGACCCTGCACGCTGAATACGAGCGCGCCATGCTCCGCACCCCACTGCCCGAGAACGGGGTACGCGCTGTGCTCGAGGACGGGGGCAGGATTGTGTCGGTGGCGTATTGGTTTGCGCCTGGAAGGGGATTGTTTGAGACGTACGTCGAGGTTCTATCTTGTTTATGAGCCTTGTAGTGATGTTGGAGTTTAGAGAAGCACAGCGCAAGCTGGGATACGAAGCCTTTCTGAAGAAAGTACCGAAAGAGGCGAGGCGATTTCAGACGAAGACTGTAAGCTATTCCCTGCATTATCTTCCTGGTTCGCTGCTGAGAAGATATCGCAGTTGATCGAGATCTCGGATAAGATAGACAAGCGGCTGTCCACTGACAACGTACGCACGAACCTCCCCTCCCCTACATATACGCTACTTATGGCCCATGATGCTAACAGGAACGCGCCACCCGCCAGCAACCGGAAAAGACAAAGAATGAATTGGCGCGGCCTGTAACGGCGTTTGGCCAGGATGCGCTGACTTTGCTATTGAACACAGTGGTTCCCGGCGAAGTTATCAACGGACTTCAAGTTGAATTCCAGCAGCTCCCCTCATTTATCTATGAAAATACCAAATGCATCCCTGAACATACCCTCGGATTTGGGGCGCAGAAGTAGGAGATATCTACCTGCACGCACTCGAAATCGAAATCATAGCCTAAGCACTTTTGTATTCAATTATACAGGTGAATAATTGATATCATTCAACAAATGGATTCCTATGTACGAGGACAGTGATATTATGCAGGGGCACCCTAAAGTCCCGACGAACATGCTGATAAATTGCAGGATAGTACTTATGCGAGAAATAATGCATGTGGAATGAAGGAAATATGAGGACCGAATGAGATGACTCCGGGAAATAACAGTGGGGAAAAAAAGCAAACACCTAGGTACACGTACATCTAACTACAACTCTTCGAGCTCTCTATCTATCATCTGCAGCCTGCATTACTAGTGCCTCTACCCACCACAATCATCCCCACGGATTCGCATTCGTCCCAAACCCAGGCGTGCGTTTCCCCGAGTCGGCCCCCATCCTCCACGGATCCGCAACGGGCGGGGCCGTGATCGTCCCGTCTGCCGCGCCGAACGCCAGCCCGGCGTCGGAGCCAAACACCAACCCCGACGAGACGGACGGGGCGAACGCCGAAACTGGCGTGGAGGAGGCGAATGGGTTACCTGCGAGCGAGGACGTGGATGGGGAGGCGAAGGGATTCCCGCCGGCGAAGGACGGAGAGGAGGTGGCAAAGGGGTTGGCAGTGGGGGTCTTGAGTGCGGATGAGGAGGGGGCACCCCACGAGGGGGGCTCATCATCGTCCGCGGTGAAGGTAAGTGGCATGTGCGAGGGGCGGGGTGTTGCTCCGATACCAGAGGAGTTCCAGGATGATCCAGCCCTATACCCGTTGGCCTGCGAAGAAGAGGAAGAGGAAGAAGCATACATCCCTCCCCGCTTCGGCTCGTCCTCGTCCTGATCCTCCTCGCCATCCTGGAATCGCGACCTCCCACTGATCGACACGCTCCTCCCAAAATGCCCCGGCAAGTCCGGCTCGTGCCCCCACGCCGGCCCGCCCACATGCGTCGGGGGTGTCGACTGCGAGCGGCTTGCGGGGCGCTCGGGCGGCGGGGCGAGCTTTGCGGTGGCTTCTGTCGCCGGGGGAACCTTGAGTTCGACGGGGTTGTGCTCCGCGTTGGTAAGGATATCCTTCATCGCGTTGAGGTCGAAGCCCGCGTGCATCGGGAGACTGGGGCTGGAGTCGTTTGCGTTCGCGGGCGTGGTGGCGCCTGAGACGGGTTGGGAGGCAGGGAGGGTGGTGTCGACTCCTGAGACGGGGGCTGTGGGTGATGCGGGCATAGAGGAGGTGGTGGATTCCATACGTGGTGGGAGATCGTCGTCGTCCGCTGCACCTGGTTTCCCGCTCGGGGTGCCTAGGGGCTTCTGGAAAGTGGCGGATGAGGGGGGTCGAGAAACATGCTGCTGCTTCAGTGGCGTCGACTTCCGGCGAGAGAACCACCCCTTCTTCTTGTTCTGCTCATCTTCACGAACCACTATCCGCTCCTCCGTAAAGTCAGGTTCCTAATAACCACCACGCCTCGGTCAGACCAACGCAAAGAAACACAGCTAAGAAACGCACCTCCGGTTCATCGAAGTAGTCCACAAACACTGGGAATCCCAACTGATCCAAAATGAGCGGCATGAACGTCCGGTAGCTCATATGTCCCGCAATCTTATCCGTAACATCCACATTCTCCAGCCCGGGGACATTCTGCACGGGTCTCAAGCCTGCCACCGTGCCCACTCCCCCACTCGTTGCACGGAATAAATAATTCAAGACCCAATCGTTCCTCGCAAATGCATTAACATACCGCCCCGACACGACTGAGCGCGTCTCGAGCCACGATGTCGTCGATGCAGTCAGGGTCGCTCCGAGGAGGAACACATCTTGCACGATGCCGAACTGCTTCTGCTTGGCGAGCTCGAGGAGGGCATAGAAGATCACGCGCGCGCCGAGGGAGAAGCCGATGAGTGTGATGGGACGCACGCCGAGGTGCCGTTGGATGAGTACGTCCGCGAGCACACGCCCAGCGCCGCGAGCGCGGTCGAGGGCGTTGCTCCAGGGGTTGTCGATGAGATAGCCGAGCTTGGTAAGGACTGCACAGAATACCAGTTAGTGTCGGTAATAGTGGTAAGAATAGGATTTTCCATAATGACGGATGATGTAATGAAGAGGAAAAAGGAACTTACTGATCGGCCATTGGAGGGCGCTCATCAGGGTGGTCATGGCTGTGGCCTGCAGCACGGTCAGGCCGATCTGGGAGAGGACCTCGCCTGTGAGGATCTTCAGCGCGCTTCCTGTTTCCCGGATCATCTCTGGCTCCCAGAGGACACTGAATACATCGCCTACGATCGGGTCGAGGACGCTGAAAGGCAGCCGCACGTCGTCGTTTATCCCGTTCATAAACCTATACAATGATTAGATTGACATACCGATATGATGAAATTGTACACGCACCCGGGGACGGTGAGGATGCAGCTAACGCGCTTGTTGTTGTGCAGGGGAAGAATATCAAACGTCCGGACTTGCTGCGTACGGTTCGACATTCCCCGAGCTGCGATACCCGATCCTGTAAGCACACCCCCAGTCGTGATAACCGCAGCACCAGCGGCTCCTCCAAGGAACCCGGCAGTACCAGTCACACCGACAGTAGCAAAAGCACCAGCAAGCCCAGCACCAATAACGGGCGCAAGCAGCCCAGCTGAGAGTCCAATCACTAATCCACCACCTGTACGGGTACACGGTTAATTCTCAGTACGGATGAAGATGAGCGACACCTACCAAGCGTCGCCAGCCCCATCATAACATACCGCCTCCTCTTCCCCGCCTTCCTCGCGCCCTCCACAATCTCCTGCTGCTCCAGCTTCTCCACGTCCTCCTGAATCTCCAGCGCCTCCGTGACCCTGCTCTCAAACTTGACCACGTCCAGCCACCCCAGACCCAGCTTCTGCGCCACGTTCTCCAGCAGCACGCGGGAGCGCGCATCGTACACGCTGTCCGCGATGAGGATCAGGAACAGATCGCAGAGGACGGTCCACCGGATGTCGAGCGTCACGTTCTCGTCCGCGGAGGAGAGGGTCGTGGAGACGCCTGGCATGGCGGACTTGGAGGTGTCTTGAAGGACTTTGGCGGTTGTTTTGTGCGGGTTGGACATCACCCCGCCAGGGACAGGGGAGCCTTCGGCGGTGGGGAGCGTCACGCGGGTCGGAGAGCCGGGGGGCGTCATGGACTCCTCCTCCTTGGGTGACTGCGGCGAGGAGAACAGATCATGCTCGACGAGCGTCTCCCCCGATATCGACTCCGTATCCGCCGGCGAGTCGGGGTGGTCCAGCGCATGCAGCTCCTCGTCCTTCGCCTTCCTTCGTGCCTCCTCGGGATCATACTCCGGGTTCGCAACCGTATGCGTCGTCATGAGCGAGGGCACCAGATCGACCGCCTGCACGCCGTGCTCTGCGAGGCTCTCGATCATCTTCTGCTCTGTCTCCCGAAGATCCAGTCAGTTTCCCTGGTCAAACAGTAGAAGCACAGCGAAATAGACGACACCTTGCGTCTCCAGTTCCATGTGATAGTACAGTCGGCCCATGATCTTCATTGCCCAGAGCTCCATGTTTGTCACCGCGGCCTTGAGCTCCTTGCGCCGCACGCCCTTGAGCGTCTGTGCCATCTCCCGGCTGGTCAAGGCGCACAGGCCGACATAAGCAATGCGCTGCGCCTCCGTGAGGAGGCCCTTCGTCGCCTGCATCTGGCTGAGGGGCGTCATCGCCTTGTCCTCGTCAAACAAATACTTCGTCCTCAGATGCACCTCGTCAGCCTCATCCTCCTCATTCACCCTCAGCCGTGTGTACTCGCTCTCGTCCCGATCGAGCTTGGAGCGCCACTCGTTGCCCAGATCGTCGACATCAATCAGGTTGCCCGTCGCATTAGCGGCGGTCTTGCCCTTCGCTGAGGGCATGTAGTGGTATTTCTTCTGGTCCTCCTCGTCGAGGCCGCTGGCGAACTCGTCCTCGCGGACAACGGGCATGTCCTGCCAGCCGTCATCGTCGATGTCGTCGATGTCGTCGAAGATGTTCGATGGAGGGGGCTTAGAGGTCGCGGGCATTGGGAGACATACAGTAGACGCTGTACTTAGCGGCCGGGAGCACGCTGCGTGCCATATCCCGGCAAAGGCACAGAGTGACAGTGACTTCAAACTTATTTTCCCACGGTCCTAATTACTTGCTCCTCCTTTGATCGTACGACTCACTTTCCTTTATATCCGGCGCAACAGTCGCCCATAGCACTGCCCTTCCCCAGCGCTAACCCAGATCTTCAGCGGACGTTGCCCTAGATGTCATGCACGGCCCTTCTTCCGCCTCGCTGTTATAGGGGCTCACTGTCGGTTATCAAACACGATGCTGCACAGTCACATCAAGAATTCCAATTTCTCATGCACGCGATTTCTTATTGCTGTCCCATCTCAACCGCGGTGCCTTCCCCCGCTTCTCCCTCGGCCGGGTCTCACCTGGCTTACTCCGCTGGCATTCATGGGTTATACCATGTACGCACCATATGGCTTCCCCGGACCCGGAGTCGAGCGACATATATTCCTAAACGCGTCATTCCTAGGGCGCATCAGCGTCTTCGTCGCCCTCGGTTTCCTTACGAATGTACTGCGCGTCATGCTGCTTGCAAGCGCCCTCTGATGGCTGGACTAATTCACATCAGCACATACCACCAGCCCCCTCCCAGGGCTCACTGGAAAGCGGTGCTCTGCATATCTTATGTACAATCTAGCCTTCATCTCTGCATTAGAAGCCTCCCAGCATCGCCAGTGGCCTTTGTTCTCTTGTTCATTTAACGGTATGCATCTATCATCGTTCATATGTCGTGAATTGCGTGGCGTCTACCATCACGTCTATCATCACATCTGAAGGATTACGGTCTACGGTGGGTGTCGTTACTTGTATCCCCACTACAATGACCACCCCCATCTCCTATTTTTAGGTCGCATTGGCACTGCTCTCAGGACAGCACTTAGCTTGGCGATAGACACTGTACTGCCCGCTCTGCAATACGAGCGCCTCCGTAGGCAAGCCTCTATTCTAATACTGCTTATTTCTTTCGAGTTCCGGATCCATAGCTCGCAATCACCGCTCCTCCACTCTATGTGTTATTCCGCTTTTGGTACTCATTTTTCAGCAGCTGATTCATTCGCAAATATTCCAGCACCGAGAAATGCAGAAACACACTCAGCGCATCTCCAAGAACCACCTCTCCCGATGGGCGTAACTCTCGTATGAGCAATTAAATCATTATAAATGTTACAAACTTCTGGTGCACATCAAACGCCAAAGCTAATCGTTTGTAAAAGAAGCCTTGATTTAAGTTGCTTCTCGTTCTTGTTCTCTAAGTTCCGAGCTAGTCGTCGCGCAATTCGCAATCACTGATGCAGGTACCTGTGCGGAGAATTTGGGCAGCTTGAAGCAGAGGGAGTTATGACGGAAAACAGATAGACTGACCACCCATCACGACGAACGCATGATGATCTTCACGAAATCGCGATTTACCTGATGGCGGAGCGCGCCGCCTGGCAAGCCGCGCGGCATGCCCAAGACTTATATGTAAATATGTAATCTTTTATGTCTTATCTCGGGGATTTCGCTCTGCCCGACGCGCCTTAGATGCTTGCTGTATAGTCCGTATTTTCAGCGCCCGGTGTGGATTCGCGGAGGGGAGTTGGTCGCTTGGTGGACGGTGTAGCGATGAGGGCGGCGACGAAGCGAGGATACCTATGGCTGCTGTCGGAGATCAACTGGGCCGGTGCAGTTTCAGACTCAAATATCGTGTTTGCGACGCTGTCGTCGGAGGATAATAAGGTCTCCTTCGCAATGAGCTCAAGTCTTGTACAACTATATAACCGCTCTCGCAAGCAGAACAATTACCGCAGTACCAGCATCGTCGTCCCTGATGCAGCGATGCAGCTGAGGTATATTGTATTCCGTCAGAAGAGCAGTTGAATTCTGGGCGCTCTGAGGAAGTGAGATCAGTATCCAAACCCTTGAGGCTGTACCGGGTGAAATACGCGAGAACGAGGCGTTTTGTATCAGCAACCACGTGCTCTTGCCCTGACAACAGATGGTATATAACGCGCCAGCAGATGAAGGCGTGCGACACCCACCCACTGGCTGTGTGTGTCACCGTTAACGACTCTAACGACTTTACGATGTGAGTTCGCTGGCTCATATGCTCTCTATAGCATTCTCTATGTTCTCTATGACGATTCCTTACTTACCTTCATTCTCCCAGCCATAGCTCTGCCTTGCTGGTCAAGACATTGCTTAGTTCCTACACCTTCACAACACAACTTTCTTCGCTTCTCGACTGAACCAACGCACAAATGGTGTCCGCATCCATCCTCCGCTCCGGCATGACCTCCCCCGCCCGCTCCTCCTTCATGAAGGTGCAGCTGCCCACCACCCCGCGCTCCATCCTTAAGCGCCCCGCGCCCCTGCCCCTCTCGCCGGGCCCGTTCCCCTTCGCCGCGAGCTTCAGCGTGCAAATGTCCCCCATCGCCCAGTCGCCGCACGTGCACTTCCCGGCTACACCTTCGCTCTTCGCGATGTTCTCCACGCACTCGCCAAACACATACGACCGCGCGCCGATCCTCGTCTCCCCGAACCCGCTGGCCCTCCCCTCACGTGGCGACCGCATGTTCTCCCCGTCTGTGCAGGACTTCCGCCTCGCCGCACCTCCCATGCACGTGCCTCTGTCCCAGTACATGTCGCCCACCATCACAGAGTTCGAAGACCCCCGCTCGCCGAAGCTCAACCTCGCCTCTGAGCGCGCAGCCGCTGCGCGCCTTGTCGCCTTCGCTGCACAGCCCCCGGCCGCACGCCAGCGCAGCCTCGGCAAATCGCTCTCATCGTACCCCCGCTCCCCGTACCCATCTGCCCCCGTCTCCCCTGCTGAGAGCACGATGGCAGACACGGAGAGCGACGAACGCGGGCGGTCCGCGGAGCGCGGATGGCCAAAGCACCGTGAGCGCGGTGACATGATCAAAGGCCTTCCCGCTCGTGCCCGCGCACGCTCTGTCGAGAAGAAATTGGAGAGCACCCCTAAGAAACGTGTCCCTGCACCTATTCAGCTCACGTCGCGTCCGGTGTTCTCCAACGCGTTCAAGGCCGTCCCGTCGCCCCTCGCGCAGTCCTTCTCGACGCACGCAGCGGGCGAGCTCGTCGTGCCCGAGCCAGCCAGCACTAGCCTCGCGCAGGCATTCTGGCAGTCTGTCACCCTGGAAACCGAGCCCGCATCTGCGGCCCTCGCTTCTGCTCAGATGGACGTAGACATGATTGGACTCACCTCTCCGGGTCCAACTCAGCTCATGTTTGGGGACAAGGACGGCTCCCTCTGGTCCCCCCGCGCGCCCATCAAGAAGGCCGTTGTGCCCGCGGCAGATGCAGAGGCGCTTCTCAGCCCCGGGCAGCGCCTCGCCTTCGGAAAGTTCACACACTCGACGGTCGCGTCGCCCTCGCCGAACGACCCCTTCGCCGCGTTCCCGTCATTCTCGCTGTCCCTCTCAAAGGGCACCACGATGGGCGGCCCGATTACCCTGCCCCCGCGCGCGGCGCTCGCCCGGCCATCAAGGAGAGTGTAAGCATTTAGGACGATGGGGTGACCGGCTTCGATATTGCTATCGGTGCCGAGTGGTGTTCTCGGGCTTGGGAGGGGGGAATAGTGTGGAGGTGGTGGACGCTAGGGTCACGAGTCGTTGCGTCGAAAGAAGTTTGTTCTCGCTTACTACTAGGAAGGGATGGGAGGGACTGAAGGGATCGGATAAAGAGGAGTCATTGGTCAAGTCGTCGGACATCATCTGTGCACAAATTCTGTCGAGAACAAGAATGTCTGTTGTGAAGCTGTTGGAGTCTCTGGAGTCTTCCCGAAATTCCAATCTAACGGCACACTAGTGCCCCGTCGTTGATTGTGCGTTGACATCGACGGTATGTAGAGCCCTCTTCTGTCAGGAGGGCTCGAAAAGAGCCTGAATGGTTTAGGTTTCTTTCATTTCTCGCTTTCTTTCTCGCTTGCTTTTTTTGCTGTTAAAAAAATCGGCTTCACATGCATTTTTGTATCATACCAATTCACCATTCATACCAGTCCACCATACCAAATTTAACAATTCATCATCTTTTAAAAAATGCATGTTGCCAGTTGGCATGGACGTGTGACGACGTGGCATTGCTGCCCGACTGCCCAGTGAAATCGACATCGATAATAGATATTGCCTGTGTGCGCTGACCACATAAGCAGTTAGCCGCGACTGTCGTACTTGAAGTCAGGCGTCAAGCCACCGCTGCTGCACATTCACAGTCTAAACATCGGATTCGCTTGAGACTCTTCTCGTCTGCTTCTGTTCTGCTGACGGACCTCGGTATGTTACGTCGAGGGCAGATGCTCCACTGCGACTTGTGTGATGCGGAGCGACGATCACTATCCACTGCCTTTCTGGGCCACTCGTCCAATCGATTCCGTGTCTCCACCCGTCTCTGCTGCACCTGCAACCGCCGTGGATTCCCGTTTCCCAACCATATCTGCACTTGCGTTCCATCGCCGTCTGTGCTCCACAAAACATGTATGTACCAAGGTATCCATCCCCACTACAACACATGTACAGCCAGCGGAATACCGGCTGCAGCCTGTGGGTATGTTGACC
>JASFDD010000309.1:0-23787 GCA_036937055.1 Nidula microcarpa | reverse complement strand
AGATTCATGTTGACTCCAAGCATATGGGTATTAAATGTTGCATTAGGTTCTTGAATAGAAAATCCATCACTTTTTGTCCCATCATATGTGAAGATCTGCTTTTTTGTTTGAAGAAAAATATGTGGTGAAGTGATCCTGTTTAAGGTTGATGAAGGCATAGCCCACTAGATTGTAAATTAGACCAGAGTTCTTTGCAGCTGTTTTGGTATTGGGAATAAGAGCAGCTGGGAAGTCCCAAATTGAAGGATTTTCATCTTCATTTCCAATTTCTACTGAATAAAGAACAGGAAGTGAAGTGATGAGAAATCAATAATACTTTTGGGTTCCATCACAGATTGATAGTCTCTCATGGATACACCAGCATCCTGCAGCTGGAGTTGGCATTTCTTGATTGAGACCATGTCATAAAAATAGGTTGAAAAGCTTCCATTGAATTTTTCATGTTCACCTACAGGAATTTGGTTCAGTCTGCATCAAATTAGAGGGTTTTGTTCTCTCTGAGCTTGAACACATCCGAATCTCAGAACAAACAACTTCAAAGAGGGCTATTGGACAGTATGATGTTTTAGCATCATCATGAAGCATTAAACTGCGGAACCAGACCTATTTTATACATTTTAAGCTATTTTATCTCAGGAAAGAAGAAAGAAAGGTACATCCCAAATAGATTCAAATGAATTATTCTGTTGGATTATCATCTCCTCCACTAGCATTTTGCATAATTCAACTCTCTGACTTGTGAGCATTCAGGTAATATTTGGCATTGTTGGATCCAGTGTACTGCAGTGTATAAGATGAGTATAGATCTGTCAAAATCTGGAATCTGACAGGAGAGATGCAAAAATTGGAGAAAGTCTGTTGAAAAATCTGGAAATACCAAGATAGAGAAACCGTAGGGAAGTGTCCATATAGCAAGAGTTGGTGCTCCAGCAATAAACTGTTGGCCCAAGAAGGACAGTATCAAGTGCATTTGTTTGAGATACCTGTTTCTTTTTCTTCCTCAGCTTGATGAGCTCCTTGACAGTATCAGGAGAGCACCCATTGTTCTTCTTTCTCTTCTTGTTTTCTGGATTATAGGCTTAGTGTGGCCAATCTTTTCAACAATCACCTTCCAAGGCACTGCTCTACCATATTAAATTAGTTGGCCCTCCAAAATAGAGAGTTATTACTATTGTACTTGAATATAAAAATGGAAAGCACTGACTGGTGGAGGCTTTATACATATACTTGTAATAGATGGCAACTTTGTATAATGGATACATCCCCTTGAGGAAGAGATGATTATGACCACAGGCACTGTATAACTTCCAATGCATTGATTCCTCTGGATTGCTTGTAGGTGGAATCAATTTCCAAAGATCAATATCCACCTTGTGCTTGGATTCAAATAACATTGGAGCATGTGAGGGGGCACATCCACCATTCCATCCAGTTGTTGAGATAAGGAAAGTCTCAGATAATAAGCCTTGCCTGAGTGAGAAATTCAGCCTGTTTTTTGAACTCCTCTGCCATATCAGGAGGAATAGCTGCTTTCATTTGGCTTACACAAATAACACCAGTATGATAGTGCTCACAGCATCCTTTTAGCAAATGTTCAGCTGCACCAAAGCTCTTGGCAAGTTCAAGTATTGTTCAGATGTTGCATGCAGAAGGTGATAAAGGCCTTCACAAAACCAACTCATTCAGGATTGCTACAATCCATAATCTAAGTGTCAAAATGTTGAATGAGTTTAAATCACTTTCAATAAGGTGTATTCCCCTTACACCAGCAAATAGCTTGTCTGTTATTGGAATATCTCTTGACTCTGCCTCACCAACAATGCTGAGAATAACAACCTAAAAATGATGGTGAAGTGAGCTCCACTAGCATCATTTGTGTAAGTCATGACTCCAGGAAGTAATAACTTGGTAGGGGCAGAGGAAAATAACTGGAGGCTCTGGAGATATCTCTGGAAATGTGTTCTAGCACTATGTTCAAGAGAGGGATCAGAATGGACAGTGGCTTCAGCTCATGTGCTGTACTCCCTTTGTTTCTAACATCCTATTTATAGATTATTATCAGCAAAGTTAAACAGCAGTAAGGGATTGCAAAATCAGCTTCCTGGTCAGGTGAAATCTCTGGAGGCTGGAGATTTAGCATGAGAGGGATATCATTGATGAGAGCAGATTGAGAGAGCAGAGAGTGTTGAGGATATCAGAGGTAGCTTTGCTAGTGAAGAGGAACTAGCAGCTGTAACATGCAGTAATTAAAAAAAGTGAAGTACTATGGTACATTTCAGGTACTTATATACTAAGAAATGTAGTTACCCAGAGTAATATCACAAAGTACTAAAACATACTAAGTGAAAAGGAGAAGTAAGTGGGTCAAATGAAAGAGAGCATATGACAATATTAACTAAATCTTAACACAGAGGATATACTGATAGTAGACTAGTGTCTAGTGGCTGATACATAAGTAATTGAGAAATGGAAATAGACAGGAGTAAACCTGAGTAAACCAGAGATGATGCAGGGAGTTGGGAAAGTGTTTGGATTGATTGGAAGCTCAATTTGGAGTGTATGGGCAGTAATTGTGAGTGGATATGACACCAGCACAGAAGGACAGGACAGTAGGTTGATGAAATCATAAGCAAGGAATTATGCTACACCCACCAGCCATGAGCAGCATCATTAACCAGACTTTTTACAGAGCCTTCTACTGGCTCATTTTAACTATCTGTGAGTGCATGAAGCCAGTTTGAATGGAAATAACAGTTTCTGCACCAAAGGTGGATTGGAGAAGCAATGAGTCCATCAATAGTTTGTATATTTCCACCTCTCTTGATCTTTTGACATTCTTTGCCAACACAATTTGCATTTAGCAAGATATCAGATATATCTGCTGCTGATTCTCCTGGACCATCTAACCCAGGAACACCAACAATGAGCTGAAGAGGACCAGATTTTGGATGAGATTTAACAAGCTCTTCAAATCAATGTTTCTCTTTGGGAAGGAGATGAAGAAGATGGGTGAGGTGACAATAGGTGTGATGGCCTTTGCTCAAATAATGTACTCCACCAGACCAGGTCCACAAATAAGAGCAGACATTACATCCCTGTCAAAAAAGCTTGGCTCCACATGCACAAGACATCTCCAACTGCAAGGCAATTCTCTGCAACTTGACATGGACCAAGTAATGATATGACAAGTCAGATTGTTGCATCTAATAACCCCCAAGCATGGTTGAGTTGTTCTCTTTCCTCCTTCTCAATTCATTGCATGTTCAGATCCCTTCCAATCACCTCCACTAGTGCAAACCACCCAATGAACTTGCAAGCTGGCTGTTTCTTCCAGTTCTTTGAATATAAATTCTTGCTCAAAGATACCAACTGGCCATCCATCCAAGTTCACACTGTCAATGAAGACATCCTTGGTAGATGCCTGCTTCATATCTGGCAAAGGCTTAGAAACTTGCAAATCATTTGAAGATGTCAACAGAACATATTGACCATCAGGGTTACATGTATAGAGAGCTGGTTTATATTCATGGACCATAGGCTTGTGCACTTTGTCAACAGCCTTTGGCACTGGAAAAATATCAGAATTATGGTGACCAAGTCAAATAAATCATTCAGGACATACAGATAGCACCCAATCCACCATTTTCTTTTCCAACTTCCTCTACTGGTCTCTCAATATATCAAATAAGACACCCTGAGATGTATGTTAAGAAAGATAAATACAATATTGACAAAGATTACTCACCAGATGCACTATATACAGGGATATATTTGTCATTAATTGCAGCTGTTGCCTTGTCTATGGCATTAAATGATTTTACACTTGTATCTCTTGCTTCCTCTGAGGAGAAGTAGCTATAGGGAAATTTGATAAACCTCTAAACATATTTGGAATCCAGAAATGCATCACATAACAATTATAACTTACAATTAAGCTCATTCAATTAAGAATTAAATTCACAAAAATGCGATATGAAGATTGAAAGCAGAATTATGAACAAAATTTAAGTTGAGTGCAAAGCTGTACAGTTGAGGAGAACTTCAGAAAAAATTTGGTGCAATAGAAAGGTTTTTGAATTGAATGCTTGAGAGGGGAAAATATTATCTGCTTTCTTCAAATTATAACACAGAGAGTATATAAGTCTTGAAAAAAAATATCAAGAATGTGAATAAACATTGAAACAGGAGATGTCAGAAAGTTGAGAGAGGAGGCATTGCTCTTGAGCTGAAGTATAGCATGCAGAAATCAAAAGCTAACAGAAGTAAAAGAACCTGGAAACCTACTCTATATTGACTAGTACCTAGTGTTGCTCTTGGTATAGAATGCTGAGATTTTAGAACTTCTATGACAGTCTCCAGCCTGGAGACCAAACCCTGCAACAAATGGTTTTGAAAGTTAGAGTTAAGTTAATTATTGTAAAGTTGGAGTGTGTCAGCAGACAGATGAAGGTACTTTGTTAGTTTCAAAGTGCGGAAGTCAGACAGAAGAGTGGATAAGGAGGCCAGGAACCAATGATCTGGCAAAGGCCTAATGTTTTGTTTTCAGAGGGTAGAGGGGAAGAATGCTCATCCTATGATGAATGGCTTCATATTTCAGGAGTAAATTAATTGTATTAAGAAGGGAAAGTCTCTGTACAGAAATAAAGGATTTTGTTACTTGCAAAGGGCAGAGACCAGACAGAAGCTAGGAGGCAAGGCATCAGTGAGCTGGCAGACATTGAGTATTGTATTTTCTGAAGATAGAGAGCTCATCACCATATATCATTATCCAAACAGAACCTAATTTACACTCCACCAGTGCTCATGGCTCACAAAGACACTGACTGGCTTTTTTGTGCTGTTCTTTAGTTCATTATCAAGTTTTAAAATAGGTCTGTGCAGTATCTGTGCTAGTCTGTGCAAAGTCCATGCCATTCTGTGCAGGTCTTTACTATTTTGAATGAGCCATGTACAAATCTGTGCAGGTCTGTGTTGCTCAGTGCCAGTCCATGCTTAGGTCTGTGGCAATCTGCACCAAGTCCATGTAGATCAGTTCCAGGTCTGTGCAAGTCTGTGGATCTTGTGTAGTCTTCTTGAAACTTGAAATGATCCTAGGTATAATTAACTTGATTAAGACTAATTCCTTAGTATTCAGCACTGAGAAAGTTCATACTGCATTATTCTCATTTTAATCACTAGCATACAAACTGAGATGTTCACCAGCTTAGTCAGTACTAAGTGTCCTGTTGTCTTTGAGCCTCAATTTGAAACACTGTTACACAAATTCTATTGCTCCTAGTTCTTATATTATGATTTAAGTATTTTTAAAAGACCCTCAAACACCAGAGAGACTGAAATACAGAAGGTTAAGAGGCAAGAAATTAAACTGAACTTAAATAGCTTTGAAGCACACAAGTGAGCATCTCATCATCTTTGAGTCTCTGGCTTTAACAAGTATTGTACAATTTTCACTATTCCCAACTCTTATATTGAATTCAAATAGCTCCAAAGACAACCAAGAGACTAGAGAAATTGGAATACAGAAGATTATGAAGCAAGAAAGGCTTGCAATCATTATTCAACTGATATCTGATGACCAAGGCAAGAGTATTTGATTCTTATAAAGGATTTATCCGAGAGAAACAGTATTTCAGCCTCTTAATTGCAGTCTCATGGAAAAAATTAGGACAGCTGTGTGTCTGTGCCAAGTCTATAATGTCTGTGTGTCTGTGCACAGTCTATAATGTCTGTGCAAAATTGCACAGGCATTGCACGGACTATGCACAGATGCCACAGCCTTTTCTCATTGCCCCTTGTGATGTCTTCATTGACTTTCTTCATTGCTCCCGATATTGAATTTTGAGTTTTTCGCTCTTTATTCTTCCACGACTCAGCTATTGTATTTAATACATTGTTCATCTTTCCAGAAGGATTTTAGCAATTAAGGACAGTATGGAGGCTTCTGAATTTTCACAGTTTATGTTTGTACGAAAAGGCTCTTTTCCAATTATTGGGGGGCGATCCCTATGTTTGGGCCAAGAGAAAATGCCACGCAGGTGCAGCCATCAGTGCGGACTGTTGCGCAATTGACGCGCAACATTGACGCGGACCACTGACGTGCAATGACTCATGTCTCCAATTCCATTTATCATTGGTATATTTATGATCTGTATTGTTTGAATATCTCCCTGGCCTCAATAGTGATCGCTGACATGTATTTCCAGTACTTTATTTCTATGATAAATGATTGCTAAATGATTCTTCTTGATATTTTCTGCCCAGAGACGCAAGGAAATCAATATATTTATGTATAATAACAGATTCAATGAAATCTTACAAAGCACTGAGCTGATGACATTTATCTGGGAGTATTTCTTCTACATAGTTGAGCAGAATTTCAGCTGGGGCTAGGTGCAATTATACAGTAGAGCTAGCTTATATATACAAGTAGTTTATACTTTGTAAGCAGCACATAGCATACGTTGCAATGAGTGAAGAAGTTGTCGTGCACCGTACTATGATTATCTAGCCACATAATACTTATTTCACTAATTCTCTTATATATTGCAGCTAAGCAGAACCTCGTCTCCGATAAACAAACTAACATAGCTTGTGTGTATATTTACATTATTGTGTTAAGCAGCCTTCCGAAGATTCCACATTACTCAGTTCGTCAGCATATATTCTTACTGTGCTCATATAAAATCGAAAATGATGAATTCAAGATAAATTATTGACAATTCTTTTTAGCTGCAGTGATGATTGACCACAATATGCAAAGATACGGAGCTAATTATCTTGTAATACTGCAACATAATGCAGTTGAGCTCTCACGGAAAGACTATAGCATTTGAAACTACGATTTATGTGTTGTAGTTGAATTATAACGGTAATTTCCCTTTGTTTGCTGTATTTGTGTGATATTTGAACATTGACGCGCCGCTGCGACTGACGCGCCACTGACGCGCAAGTGCTGCGCAATTGCCGCGCACCTGACGCGCACTTGACGCGGAAGTGACGCGAAATAGAGAAAATATACAATACCTTGAACAGGCTAAAACGGAGCAGAATCCCTTGTGATAGATGGTTATACTCACACAGTACTATACATAGGGGTTTATACATGATTCAAGCTTGTTATGCAAACAATTCTTGAATTTATCAAGGAAATACTATAGTATTATTTGAATTTATATCGAAGCTATGGTCTTGAGATATATTCTACTATTGATATCGCTATTAAAATGCTCTGACGACGGACGAATAACGACATAATGAAGTCCATATACCGTGGAAACTTTGCGCGTCAGTCGCGGCATTTTCACCGTGCCCCCTATGTTTGGCTGGAGCATTACGAGTCAATACCTGGATTCTTTGCAAGTACACAATTCTGTTCGCGTTGTGGACCTGCCAAGTGCATGCAAGCTTATTTGCTTCAACTTGATCAGCTGCTCAGCCTTGGCACTGGCTTTGGCGTCAGAGTTCTGAAGTGTATACGTGCCTGTGACGACATGATGTCATGTGCTTGAGTATGACTCGTGTGCTCACTGTTTCTCAAATAACATCTTTCTGCTTCAGCCTAACACTGAAATGAATTTCTTCAGATTCTGGACAGCTCCAGGTTATCCTGTGCTTTAAAGTTTGAAGCAAGGGTGTAGATGAGTGACTTCGATCAGGTATATTCTTAGTCCGCATTTCACAGCGACTGCAGCCCATGTGGAGTACGGACTAGCCCCTGCTTCCAAAGACTCTGCCGGACAGCGGCGGAGATTGTTACCGCATCGTGGTGGAGGTAAGATGGCTTAACTCTCGAGCGATCTTCAACAGTGCGGATCTTTGCCTGAATGGCAGAATGTTAATGAATATAAAGGCATAGCTCGACGATTTAATGCTAGTAACTTTCAAATCTCTTGTCCCAGATGATATTCCCCTATCTTGCACTTGCTTTCGCCCTCCCTGTTGTGTATTCCCAGACGGTGCTACGAGGCTGCATTAACCAGCTTAGTTCCGGCGGATTGAACTACCCCCTCATTGGCGCAACCACATTCAGTCAGTATATTCAATGCCAGTATTTGCACGATAATGGGGACGGCACTACCTCTGAGACATACTGCTGGTACGACGTAAGTCCCATTCTGTTATGTTTTATTTTCTCTTTCTGCTGATACGAAAATCTTCCATCAGTATCAGACATATGCGTTGGACCACGCTCCGAATACACCTACAGGGGCTGACAGCAATGCCAACTGCCCTACTGTACTTCCATTGGCACAGACCTATATAATAAAAACATCTCAGACCGGAAAATGTGTCACAGCAACAGGAAATTACGATGGAGCCCCAGTCGTAATAGAGGTGCTTACGTCTTCCCAGCCAATTTATCTCCACTTCATGACGATAAAATACCCTGCAGGATTGTGACTACAGGCACGGAAACCCGGGCCAAAGATGGTCATTTAACGGAGCTTTCATCCAACCATTTGGGACGAATAAATGTCTAGATGTGACGGATGGTAGCACTGCCAATGGAGTCAAGCTTCAAGTTTGGACTTGTTTTAACGGAAACACGAACCAGCAGTTCCAGCACTGGCTTCCCACACATGTCTTAGCTGTTCCTGAAGATCATATCAGCTGGGTTGCACACCCATTCCAGTGCATGGATCTCACCGACGGTAGTTTAGTGAATGGAAACCCGGTACGCTGCTCATGAAAGAACGCAGTAAATATCTACTTAATCGGACGGATCACGTAGATTCAACTCTGGTCATGCGATTACCAGAATCCAAATCAGGTACGTTTTTTGCTTTAAAAGCTAGGTAGACAGTTCCTAAAATCCTGGATTAGAAATGGTTCTTAGATCCATCTCCTTAAGAAACCGGATCTGAAATACTAATGCACTTACATAACTATGAGACTTCATCCGTTTGATATTTTATGGACTATAACGTTCAGGAACTCTTCAAATCAGCTCTTCTATCTGAAACTGTATTTTCCTCTGTAGTAATCAGAAACCCAAATATTGAAACTTAGTTCAAGTGGAAGCTAACGAGCACCACCGGTAAGGAAAGATGCCACAGTTATGCGCCATGTCCTATAAACAGCTGAAAGCCAAAGAAAAGCTCTCGTGTACTTTATCCATTGCAGCGTGCCGAGAATACCTCAAGCATAACTCAGTTCCCGCCCATCAAGTGAAGAACATTGGCTATTATTGAATTTAATGAATTGGGATGCTTCGCATAATGAATCGGATATGAGTCTGAGGAAAAGGTTTCCGTTGGACCACTATGGAAGACAAGAGGAGAGCGCTTATTGCCGCCGAGTTGTTCAGACCTCAGGGTTCACGCGTTACCGCGTCACCAGTGTCCTCGTCCTACCAGTGCTACTAGTGCACATACTTGCTGGTTTTGACTCATGTACTTGATACATATAACAGCACACTGTCAATGCGTGCTTGAATAGCTCAGTAATATGCTGCTGATATTTGTATTAACTTTGAATCTCCTTCGGTACCACGAAGCATTAGGCCGGCGTTCGTCAAAAGAAAGTGTATTTTCGAAAGCATAAGGCGGAGATGGATATCAGAATGCATAATATGAAATACAGGAAAGCGCCAGTATTGAATCGTACATGTGTCAGGGACGATCTCTATAGCAAACAGATCACCCGATCAAAGAAGGTTTGCTTTCCATCGCTTAACCGTTATCAGCGAACACAGCTAGAACGGGTGATTATTATAATCTCTGGGGTCGTGTATATTAACACTGTATTGTATCTCTCCAAGCCCAACGAATACTCATTAGCTGAGCTAGTTGTTTATTCAGGGCAAACAGATGTGGTGGTATCAGCACTTCGATCAGCATTCTGATTCTCGGTCATTCACTCGAATTATTGTGAATCGAGGTCACGCAGTGGTAAGATAGCTGAACTTGATTGTAGGTTAGACCTCCTACAGAGGTCCTTATATACTACTATACAAGTATTCTACTGTATTCCAGTAAACTACACAATCTATCTACTGAGTCAATGATCACTAATCTAATTACCAAGTCCATTACTAAGTGTGAGATAACCTCTTCGAGAATGTGCCAGATGTAATTCCAACACGAATCACTGCTGGAAACTAGTTCCAGTGCCACCTGCACTGTCAGAGATTCACATTTATACATCCCTGCTGTAAATAATTTAGTACAAATATTTTTCTCGGGGTGAAATACCCCCCTGCTTGTTCTAGCATGAATCTTTTCAGCCAGGGACCAAAAATCAGGCTTCCCTTGTGCTGCTTTCTCACAGTGCTTACAGCTAATCCAGAAACCGGAGTCGTAAAATCACGAAGCATGCTACAGGATTTTTGTTTACATTTGAAGTGTGGCCAAATAGAACCAATCTGAAAAGAAAAAATTCCCCCTGGCAAGTGCCCATCTCGACCTCCTCCTGCTCCACAACCCCACTGCACAGCCCATGAATGTGGTCCCCTGTGCAAGAGCAGCCATGTAATTCTAAAAATCCAGTGGAGGTAGCTTGGTACCACATTTTTTGTTTCCAACCATGCCTGTACCTTATATCTGTGGCCCTAGATGGTACATATCACCCAAACCAAAATAATGATATATGTGTTGTCAGCAAGGATGAAGCTGAAGGACATTGGAATGCATCTAGATGTCCATGTCTGTACTGTGCAAAGGGTTCTTTGGTTGGCAGCTCAAACCAGGTCAACCACTCAAAAAGCTCTCAAACCCAGTCAATATCACACATTGCAAGAATTATTTACTGTTGGAGTGGATTATATCATAGTATTGGATAAAGAAAGTATGTATGTGTTAGAGCAATTAAGCCAAGTTGTAGGTTCAAGGTGAAGTTCTGTGGTTCTGTGGTTTGGAGTTTGGCATAAGACACACTTCCCATTGTAAGGGACAGTTTTCAAGTCACTAAGTCTCTGTCTAAGAGAAGCTTACATCTGATGAGACTGAGACAGAGAATCCTGAAATGTTGGAGGGTGCAAGATTTAACTGGAAACATTCAGCCCCCTCTAGCTGCAATGTGTGAAGAAACACATCAGCATTAATAAGAGATATGATAGGTTTCAGGTCAGGTTCTGTGGGGAGCAGAGGAGGAGGTTGCTCAAAACAATCCTGGGTCTATGTGGGGGCTGGAGATGGCAGCAGAGACACCTGAGTTGCTATATGAGCCAGAGGAGATGTTGGTGAATCAAGGTTCAGATGCAAAGGAGAACAGAAATTTAAACTGCTCAATACCCAGTCAATCAACAGATTGTAGTGGTACAGCTGGTCATATCCTAGAACTACAGAGCAAGATTGGTCAATTTTTGTAACATAGAATGTCACATTAATGTTTTCCCCAGCCAAAAAGCTTAATGATTGCTCTGCAGCTTGAGTAATAGTTAAATTGGACATTCTGTCAATTAAACCAAGTTGTATAGGCACTACAGAGAATACAGAAATAGAGTGTAGTTTGATAAAGGTGGTTTATGAAGCAGTGAGTGGAGCCAGAATCTACAAGAGCTTGGAAAGAGAGTTTTGGTAGCATAGGGGATGTTGAAGATATTTTCAATGATTTTCTGATTTTATTAAAGAAGTGGATGCATAGAGGCAAAACTCCATGGATACACCAGTAGGCTCTATGCAGTCCTCAGCTGGTGTGGAGCACTTAGAACTGATCTTCATTTTTAAGTCTGTATTGGAACTCAAAGCAGCTGAAGAGGAGCCAGAGGTACCACTGAAAGTTTCATTGGAAGCTCCAGTAGTACCCATAGTAGCAGTGGTAGTGGAAGTGCAACCTTTAGCAGCTTTTGCCTTGTGACAGTCTGCTGCACCATGGCCTGCCAAGCCACAGAACATCTGGAGGTTGTTGTCAAAGTATCAATTACACTCCTCTGGGGTCAGCTTTCCATCCTTGCCCAATTTTCTGGTAAAATCAGGGCCTGTGGGTTTATTGCTGGAGCCTCCTACCTTGGGAGACTTGGACAATTTTCCAGAGGATCCAGAGTTTCCAGAATTATTCCCACTAAAGGAGTTTGATGACAGGAAACAGAGAGCAGTGTTGTCCCACTGGAGACAAGCAGTGATGTTATTGAAGGATACAATGTATTTTGAAACACATCAGTTGTCCTTCATTCTGAGAGTACCAATTTTATTTTTGGCATTTCTGACAAGGTCAGGAGGACCAAAATTCAACTGTAAAACTTTAACAAATTTTGCATAGTGAGAATTCCAAGTGTTATTGGGCTGATATGCCTAAAGCAGATTTGCACCCAAATCCCATAGAAAATTTGCAATTTATGATCAGAACTACTTAGTGTTTAAAGGTCCTGTCCAGTCCAGTGTTTTGGCCCCCAGGCCTGTAGACTGAGACTAAGACTGGTCTACCTCAGTCCTAGGACTCCAAAAAACTGGACTGGACTGCTCAAGACTGGTCTACATCAGTTTTATGCCATCTTGGACTGGTCTGGACCAGATGTTGGTCTTAACCAGTCTTAACTGGTTAAAGACTAGTTTTTCGATATGAAAGACTGAATATAAAGCATGGGTCTTTAAATAATATTTGTATGCATGATATCAAGCTTTAAAACGACTCCAAGAACATTATATATTGTTAAGAAATAAATATTTTATTGTAATATTCCGCCAAGTCTACATTTTATGTGAATATTTTATGGTTTGATTAATTTCTCAACCAATATTTGACTAATTAAAATGGCTTTATAGTCGTTTTGAAGGAGTGCATTTAGGCTAAAAAAATTGTTGGTTCAGACTGGTCTTAACCGCAAAGACTGGTCCATAGAAACCAGTCTTTTTACAGTATTTCAGGTTCAAATCAAAAGACCAGACTGCTGGTCTGGTCTTTTTGTGGTCCAGTCCAATCTGGTTGTGGTCTTTTTCCAGCCTTGAGTGGACCTTTAAACAATAGAACTACTAGAATGACAAAGCCAGGTAGCTACAACAGAGTAACACATGGCAGCTCAGTCTGTAAGTACAGGGAATGGTGTGTCTAGCTAGCACAGAGAAAAACAGAAGTGCAGCCATGATTAAAAATAATGACTGGCATCTGGCACCCTTGGGTAGAGATGGTGTGTGTGAGGAAAGCTAAGCCAGAGCTGAAGGCAATTATAGCCTAGATGTGCAACTAAGCCAAAGCAGCAGTGCACTTTTTGGCAACCAGTATGGAGCATAACATGTACCCACAAAGCAAATTGTGGAGACATGGCTAGAATATCATGCGGGGAGAGTGCTGTTGTAGTGATCATACATGGGCAGGCCATACCATGGTAATGAAAAGAATGTTTAGATTACTCTAATCAAGGGAGAATGCTGCAAGCATTCTGTTGAACCCCCATCAGAGAGACAACAAAGTAAGAATGTTTTCAAGCATGTCCTAGGTTCTGAGAAGGAAGCAAAATACTACAGAAGTGGACTAGGAGGTAACACATGCCCACAGTGAAACACTCATAAACATTTGATCCACAATAGAGATGCCCAAGACACTGGCAGGCTACCAAAGAATCCACTAGCAACTTGCCCAGAATAGCAGCTGGAAGGTAGATAAATACCAGAGGGTGAGACCATGGAATAATAATAGGGATTCCACCCACATCTTCACATCAAGCAGCTAGCAGTGACAGGCCCAATAACTCCTGCAAATTGCTAAGTTAAAGGATCCAAGCCAATTATTTGATTTAGAGTTTTGTTGTCTAGCTAGAGCTGGCACTTTGACAGCAGAAACTATTTATTACACCTTATACTAAGAGGGCTGGGGGATTGACTTGAGATAACTGAGTCCTAGGACACTAATTCTCAAGTGTTTCTTAATTTACAACATCTTAGGGAAGGGAAGACCATCCCTTTGATTTAGCTAAGTAGCATTGTGAAGTCCAAGGGAAAGAAAGATCATCTCTTAGGAGTTTCATTTTAAGGCAGAAGGAAGACCACTGCCTATATTAACTTAAGGGAAAGGAAGACCATCTCTGATATTATAGAGAGTTTTATTGGAGTTTAAAAGGGAAGGAAGGCCACCCTTGGAAAATTGCAAAGTTGAGAGAAAGGACAACCATCTCTTAAGTTGGCTATTAGGATTCTGGAGAAAGGAAGACCATCTCTACAAATCCTGAGAGTTAGATTAGGGGAAAGGAAGACCATCCTCTATATCTAGCTAGAACTCTGCCATACATCAATTTCTATCCTAAAGCATATCATACTGTACAACTTTTTGAATCTATCTTGTTTCAGACTTGCCCCCATGAACTTATAAGGTTGTTGAGTGCTACTGAAAGAGTAGGAATGATTTTACTTCAATTCTATCTTACAGACTAACTCCCCTTTTCAGGGCAAGGGTTTGAGGATTGCAGTTTTGAACAGTTTGAGCACAGTGACTTTGATATGCCCTATGCAGATCTGCACCCAAACACCAGGGAAATTTCGCATTTTGTAATCAGAACTATTATACTAGCAGAGCCAGGTATCTACACCAGAGTAAAACACAACAGCAGAAGCTGTAAGTACAGAGGACAGTGTGTCTAGCTAGTGCAGAGCAAAACTGGAAGCACAGCAGTGCTAAATAGAGCACCTGGTAGCCAGAACCCAGACAGGGACAATGTGTACCTAGACAGCTAAGTCAGATCTGAGGGTGTCTATCAACTAGCTGCACAGCCAAGCCAAGGCTGTGGTGCCTTTGTTTGGTAATGGATATAAGGCACAGCATGTACTCATAATGCAGAGCAAGGAAATATAGCTAGAAGGTTGTACAGAAGAGTGCCATTGTGGCAATGATACATGGGCAGGCCACTGTAATAATAAAAAGAATATTTAAGCTACACTAGTTAAAAAGAAATGTTTACAGTGTTCTGATTGAACTGACACCAGGAAGACACTGAAGTAGCAGAGAAAGAAGAAAAATCCTGCAGAAGGGCACTGGAATAGTACAAGCCTTTAGTTTCAAACACTGCTAAATATTCAATCTACAACAGAGATGCCAGATATGCCAGCAGGCTACTGAAGAACCTGTTAGCAGCTTGCCTAAAAGTAGATGCTGGAAGATAGATAAATACCTGAGGGCAAGGACATAAAAGAACCACAGGGATTTTTCCCCTATTCTCTTGAAAAGTGGTCTGCAGTGACAAGCCTGTCAGCTCCTGCAAATGCTAAGTCAGGGGACACAAGCCAATCTCAGTTCTGTTAGGATCTAGATAGACTAGCTAAAGCTAGTCTTCTGAGAGCAAAAACTACTTAAAAATACTATACCTTTAGGAGGGCAGAGGGTTTGACTTGAGACAACTGTGTCTGAGAGCTAAGTCCTAAATACAACATGAGAAGTCTAAGGGAAAGGAAGACCATCCCTTTGACTTAGTTGGTTTAAAAGTGCGATTTCAGAAGAAAGGAAGACCATCCCCTTGAAACTTTGTTCTAAGACAAGGAAGACCACTGCCTTTGGGATCATAAGGGAAAGGAAGACCATCCCTTCTAGCTTATAGAGTTCACTGGAGTTTGTAAGGAAAGGAAGACCAACCTTAGAAATTTGCGAAGTTATAAGAAGGAGAACCATCTCTACTCATACAATAAGTTGGCCTTGGAAGTTGTTAGAGACAGAAAGACCATCTCAACAATCACAGAAGCTAGATTAGAGGAAAGGAAGACCATCTGCTACATCTAGCTAGAATATCACCAGACATCATTTTCCATTTTACCTTGAGCTGCCTTGTCCAACTTTTCAAATATATCTCATTTCAGACTTACCCCCATGAACTTGAGAGTAAGGGCTAACATGGATGTGACCATGCCTTATCCAAATCCAGATGGCAGATAACCCTGGATATGGACTGGACACAGATAAATCTGTACAGATTGGATTTGTCAACATTCATCCAGTTCAACAAAATTCAGAAATTTTGGTTGGATGAGATGTATATTGATTGTAGCTTTCTGTTCATGTAAACATTTTTTTCAAAAGTCTTCATCTTGAGAGGCAGACAATAAAATAATGTCTAGGGTGTAATGAAGTGAACTAATTATTTAGTTAATAATTTGAAACATCTTGGGAGTCAAGGTCAATTTATCACTGCAACCCTGATAACAGTAACCAAGTACCCTCAGCAGTTGATCAAGCATGATTTGCAGGGCCTCCAAAAAGAATTTAATGTATAGAACATTCAGTTTGCATTTTACTGTCAAGAAAATTAGAATACATACACAAGAGAGTCATGGAATCATTGGAGTATTTTTTATTTGTACCATATGTGCAGACAACAAGCTAGGGGGGATTTCAGCCTAATTATCTGTGGAACCCATGGATATCCAGACTTTTTATCCACATGTGGTGGATGAGGTGCCAGTGGATAAATGACCAGATTTATGTAATCCATGTTAGCCCTTACTTGAGAGTTTGTGAGCATGAGCAAGAAAGTACAGCAATTTTATTGCTATTCTACACCACAAACACCAGCCCCTTTTCACCTTTGAGGTACAAAAGAGCATAGTTAACTTCCATCTCATTGGTAGTAAAAGCAGCTGGGCAATCCTTGTAATTCAGGTGCAGCTAAATGATGAATGGTCATAATTTATCTGGACTGAAACTATCAAAACTTCAGGTTCTTTGACTTTTGTTCTAGTAGAACTGGAGGGCTGCTGTTGATTTGCAGCAACTGTGGTAATAATTTTCCCCAAGGTCTTGGAAGATTCTCAAAATGTCTGGTCCAATTTGAAACTGTCCAGGGACTGGAGGAGGGCCAGGTTGTGGGCCTAGGCCACTACCTAGGCTCCCACCACCTCCACTGCCTCCACCACCACCACAGTATCTGAGGGAACCTCCACCTCCTAGGCCTCCAAATGGAGGGCCAGCAGGAGATAATCCACCAGGGCTACCAGGTGGACCACCTATATCTTCTGGAGCTGGGCTTCCCACCTCAGAAGGGGGGCCACCAGGATTGAGCAACACAGGAGTATTACACAAGATTGCAGGTTGTTGAAAAGCAAATAAATTGGAGACCTAGAAAGGTCCCAAGCATGCTGGGAAGCATTTTTTGCTGAGTTAGTACAGCCTGAGGCATTTCAAGAGTTTGAGACATGCTCAAGTGTTAAGACAAGTAGGGGTTGTAGGACCCTGGGAATCTAAATTGATAAAAACATGACCTCTAACAGAAATAGCACAAGGGGTTGAGATTGGGTTGGAAACTATTCCTGCCTGTCTCACAGTCTGAGTATTGCAAGGTAGAATTGTCAGAGGATTGGTGTCACAAGCAGTGCAACTAAAGGATATAGACAAAGGAGTAGCAACAAGGGTGCAAGTTTATTAATACTGTCAAGAAATTGTTTCCAGAGGAGCCCTAGAGGAGCCTAACTGGAAAGTAATAACACAAGAGGTAGGGGGAGTGCACATACCAGAGATCTCTGGTCTCTCTGGAAATGAGTTCCAGAGCTATGTCAAAGAGAGGGGTCAGAAGTGTATGGCAGCTTCAACTTGGGCAGCAATAAAAAGCCATGGGATCTGTGCACAGTCTGTGCCACATCCATCCCATTTTGCATGGATTGGACAGACTTTGCACAGACCTTCATATAATATATTAATTTTTATCAAGTTTTCTAAGTTCAGTGGGCCTTCTTTCTTATGTTTCTCACTTTCCTTCATTATTCAAAGGCATATGCATCATTTAGCACCCATCAGACTTTCAATTTCTAATCCTAGACATATAGTATTGAACTTATACTTGTCAATATATCCTCAATTTAGCCTGATGATCTGTATTAGCTGTAGTTGAGTAATATCATCACTTCAAGATAAAACTTTATTAGAAGGCCATTTGTGCTTTTGTGCATGGACTTGCATGGACCTACACTTCCTTGGTACAGAATGCCACATACATAAGTAGAGACATGCATGGACTGGCACAGATATACACAGACATGCACACAAGTGTCACAGACTTGCATTGACATGACACAGACTTGGTTATGAGCTGCACAGACATATTTTGAAACATAAAAAACACTAAAAACTTACACACACCAAAGTGAGCCAGTCTCAATTGTCACACATGGATGATCAACTCCAAGTACTCTCAGGTTGCATGTATTTGCTGAGGGTCTCCCTCACAATAGCTTATTCAGTTTTGAGAAATTATTGGATGATCAATTCCAGTACTACTAATGGCTGAGGTTAATGACTTGCAAAACCTTTATCTTAAAATGCTTTTGCCATTATAGGCCTATTTCATTGGAATGGCTCCTAAATCATTGGTTTCCTACTCATATCCTTGTATATATTTAACTGATCTTTTATAACCTTGTCATTTATACATAGTGTGCTGATTTCTTCTACCATAGGAGGGTGTGTCAATGAAACAATCATAAGGTAAGCACCATCTTAATGTTATATATTTCTCATGAACACATCAAATGTTAGGACTCAAACCACAAATCCCTCAATGCCAGTTTACTCTTTTCTTGACTACTGCATTGCAATTTGATTAGCTTGACTCTGTTTTTGATCTGCTTTCCATCTTCTTAGATACTTTGAGTCAGTCTTGAATGAATAAATATTTTACAAACAGTTTAGCTTGACTACAATAAAACATCACTATCTAATTGGGTTACAAAGATAGTAAGGGTGAAAATGGAATGGTTTTAAGCAGAAGCTTTCTTTTGGTAAGATAACCTATGAGAGAGAGATTAATAAACAAGTTTATCAAGTTTGATTAATAGAGATCACAATACTGCAGATCCAATTTGTTACTTAAATTCTCTTGCCATATTTTGTGGACAGAGATGACTGAAGCTATTACTTCTTGAGTGCCAGCAGATGGACTGTGCATGAGGAATACAGGCATCAGTAGTTCTTGTTGATCAGAGAAAGTAATAAATTAAAGGTCTAAAGGCTCCTTTGTACAAATTAGGGCTACAATATTGTGCATGCACCAACACATGCACCAATGCATGCATGGCAAAAACCTGCATTGCAAAGTTTGCACTGTGAACATAGCTCAGACCTGATTTCTTAGCAAATCCCCTTCCACCTGGGCTTCCAGAGGCCCCAGCTGATCAAAGAACTTGCCCCAAACCACACACAAAGAACACTAAAACATAGCAGAATTGAAGATGTTTGCCCATATAGATAGTGTTATATACATTTTATTGCACAATTTCATATCTAACCTGTAATTATGTACAATAGTCTTGACCATACAATATGAATTCCCCACTGGCAGCAGGTGCACAAAAGTCATACAGAACTGCATGGATGTCAGTAGTGCACAGACTAGTTTGCACAGACCTTGAATCCCATTGCATGGATGTCACACAGACTTGCACAAACTTGCACAGACAGCACAGATGTGCCACAGCCTTTTACCTGTGCCCCTTCAACTCATGTGCTGTGCCTCCTTCATTTCTAGCATTCAATTTACAGATACAATTAGCAAAGTTGAACAGAGGTAAGGGATTGTGAACTCAGCTTCCTGACTGGAGATTTGGTCAGGAGAAATCTTCAGGGACCAGAGATTTAACTGAGAGCAATAATGATGATGAGAAAGAATTGAGAGAGCAGAAAGTGTTGAGGATGTCAGAGGTAGCTTAGGCTAGTGAAGATGAAGCTAGTGGTCATAGTAATCAATAAACTGAAGAATGACAGTACACTTTGAAAAGGTGCTGTTTTCTGTAGTGTAGAATAACAATAAATTGCTATACTGCCTTACAGAGTACTCACAACCTCCTAAGTTCATGGGGGCAAGTCTGAAATGTGATAGTATTCGAAAAAGCGATACAAATGGCACAAGGTATAATAGAAAGTATGTCTGGCACTATACTAGTTAGATGTAGTGAATGGTCTTCCTTTTCACTAATCTGGCTACAGGCTCATTGAGATGGTCTTCCTGTCTCTAGAGCTTCCAATGCCACTTTATTCTACGAGTGGAGATAGTCTTCCTTGATATATAATCATATTTTTCTAAGGGTGGTCTTCTTTCCCTTATAAAATCCAGTGAACTCATTAAAACTAGAAAGGATGGTCTCCCTTTCCCTCATGATTCCAAAGACATTGGTCTTTTTTCTGTCTTGGACTGCAATTTCAAAGAGATGGTCTCCCTTTCTCCTGAAATCGCGCTTTTCAACTAACTGGGTCAAATGGGATGGCCTTCCTTTCCCTTATGACTTGTCAATCTAACTCCAAAACACTGAGGACTTGGTCCTATGACTCAATGGTGTTGTATCAAGTCCTTTGCCCTCTTAAAGATAATATGTATGTGATTTTTGCTCTCAGAATGCTAGCTCTAGCTAGACTGTCTAATTTCTAAACCAAACAGAGATAAGCTTGTATCCTCTGACTTAGCATTTGCAGGAGCTGAATGGCTTGTTACTGTGGATCACTTTGCAAGAGAACAAGGGCAAAATCCCTGTTGTTCTTTTCTTTCATTGTCCTTGAGCTTTTTATCTCTTTCCTGGTTTCTAATTTTAGGCAAGTCACTAAATGGTTCTTTGATTTGCTCGCATTTTGGGTGTCTCTACTATAGATTAAATGTTTAGTAGCATTTACCCTCTGGGCCTGTATTGCTTCTGGTACTTTTCCATATCACTTTGGAAGTGGAGCAGAGTGTACCTGAGTAAGGCAGAGATGAGGCAGAGAGTTAGGAGAGCATTGGGATTGGTTAGACACCAGTTCAGAGCATATGTGTGGTTATTGTGATTGGGATACAACAATCCCTGAATGTGTCTTCATCAATCAGCACTTTACAGTCCACCACCATTCCCAAGGGATTCCCAAGGGAATGGGGAATTCCTAGGGAATTCCTAGGGAATGAAGGGAATCTCTTTCTTGGGGCTACTGCAGGTGGATCTATTCCTCCTTTATTCCTGGCTTATTCCCTCACTGTTCCCTCTTATCTCCTAGGAATGGAATAAATTTGAACTGGACTATTAAAAGTCACATGATGCAACACATCATACATCTGAAAGAGGCCTTTACACTCTCCCATGTGTTCCAGGTGGATTCCATGGAAACTCCATGAGATCCAGTAAATTGTTATTACTGTGTGACCGGATATTTAGCTTAATTCATTGTTTGTTACTGTGAGAAATTTCTAAAAATAGAATATTGGGCTAAATTGTAGCCACTGTCTGGGTGATGCCATATATAGTAAAGTACATTATGAAACTCTTTCCCCATTGAGAAAAATGCAAAATACTTTCCAAATATTGATTCTTTTGTTAAACTACTTATGTAAATTTATGTTAGGGCAACACTATCACAAAGGACAAGGCCACCAAATAACAAGAGTGAAGGGCAGAGGATAAGAGATGAGGATGAGAGCAGAGGAAGGATCAATGACTTATAGCTGGTTCTTGATATTGGGAATCTTAAGAGATTGAAGCTGAGGCTAGCTACTGTACATGAGGAGTTTATATACTACTGTCTTTATCTAGAATATTCCAATTACTAGAATGTTCCATGTTTCAGAACATTCCAAGTTCTAGAATGTTCCATGTTCTAGAACATTCCAAGTTCAAAAACATTCCATATTCTAGAAGGCTCCATATTCTAGAATGTTCCATATTCTAGAACATTCCAAGTTCTAGAACATTCCACAGGTCAAGTATATTCCAGGAATATAGTGAACCCTGACAATTTAAGTTATAATAAATTTAACCTAGCTATTTTCAGCATAGCAGACTTGTTCTATATTAGTACACCATACGATTACTATACTTTAATCTTCAAAAATATATAATGAATTGAGATTGATTGCAGTAGGTACATATTTTGCAGTTTTTCCAACAGGGTATCATGTTGGCTCATTCCCTGGATTCCTACAAAGTTCCCCTAGGATTCCTTAGAAATATTCCTATAGTAATACAGAAATTGTGTACATTATCAGGGAATAGATAGGGAATGATGAAGGAATGTATTGGAATAATATTACAAATTATTATCTACTTCTGCTATTTTCCATTCTTCATTCATTCCTTCATTCCCTGAGATTCCCCTAGGATTCCCTAGGAATTGTAGGAGTAGAGACCTTGATGCATGAATGACAGGGTTACACAATGTATGAAGGTGGATTGGAGTCTGTAAAATGCTTATGTACAGGAAAGGTAATATAAAGCAAGTGCTACACAACTCAGGGTTGCAGAATATGGATCTATTCTGAGAATATTGGTGTCCAGGAAGTAAGTCCTGTACCTTACAGATGCTATGGCTTGCTATAGAATGTAGCAGTTTTCTATGGTTTGCTACATGCATGGCATGTTTGCTATGGGTGTCTATGGGAAAAATCAAAGTTTGCTGATGTGGGGTTACCTGAAGGTCCCATGAAGTTGGTGGGCTGCAGTCATTCTGGAAAGTTCAACCTGAACTGAGTCACTATCATCTTCAATTATTTCAACTTGGCAATTCTTCCAGTGGAAGTCACTATTAGAAAGCTCCTTTATTCTTGCAGTGAGTGTGGTCCATCAATCCATTTCTTTTCTTTGACAAGGGAGTCATTGTTCTATTGGTATGTTGCAGTGCTACATAATAGTATTGGCAAAGTTAGGCCCTAAACCACCCCAAAATGAACCTAAAGTTTGGTTCAATGTTTGAGTATTAGGCCTGAACCAAACTGAAAGTTCAGTTCATGGGTCAGAGAAAATTATAGGGTTCAAGCTTAGTTCAAACCTCAACTTTTTATGAAGGGAAAAAGAACAATGATGACCAGACATTCTCTGTTATAATTTTCTTGAGATGATAGAAACTATATATTTATAATTCCATTATTTCTGAATCTTATCTAGCAAAATGTTGCAGATGTTTGGCATGATATAATGACACCATATCAATGCTTGGTCAGCACACAACAGGAGCCTACCATTGAAAATGAATGAAAATATAGCTCAAATGCACAAAATCTTTGATGCATACCATTCAAAAGATTCTATGGTCACAGAATCTTATTTTAAAAATTTCATGATACTTTGCAAACTCAAAAGTCTGGGATAGAAAAAAATCATGGTTCAAACAGGTTAAAACCAGAACTGGACCTGAACCTAGAGTTTGGGCAGGAGGCCCAAACAGAACTTTGCCAATATTACAATGTAATTCAACCATCATCCATCATATCCTTACATTTATATTTCTCATGACATGCCCTGATACCTATTCCAACTTTCAGTTGTCATCAATGAATTTCAGATTATCCCTTAATATGAAGCCCTTTCTGCACCTGGAGATTGAATGCAAAATCTTTGAAATGGTTGCTATGGATAATCTCAAACACCTTCCCAGTTTTGTTCTGGTTGTGAAGAGTGCATGCCTGGTAGGACAATCAGACAATTCCACCTCTAGTATGGAGGCTGAAATTGTTCTCAGGTTGGAACTGCTGTTGTACAGCATTGAGATTCTTTCAAAACTGCTGAATAAAGATGCTACAAGGACTAGATGAGGGCTCTCTGTGTGAACTGTACTAATGCTTGGGATCTTGCTCTGTGGGCAAGTATAACACCACTTGAAACATTAGAAAACTGAATTTGAATTCAAAGAAAGAACTAGACCCATCAATGCCAGCATAGTTGGTCTTGTCACACATCATGATATAATTAGAATGTGTACTGGATGGCCATAATGGAAGGCTCTTGCCCAGCTCCCCAAGCTGACACATCTGACTTTTGACTTTGGTGTCATATCCCTGTACGGCGCAGCGTGCGCCATCTCCGGACCGCTCACAATCAATCCCGACGCTTTCTCAACTCACTGCATCATCTCCGGTTTACTCAGGTTTACTCTGGTCTATTTCCATTTTCGTACTTACTTCGTTTCAGCCACACACTATACCTTTCGTAG
>JASFDD010000308.1:0-23788 GCA_036937055.1 Nidula microcarpa | reverse complement strand
GTTGAAATGGCCGAAAATTTTGGCCATCCTTAAACGTCGTGGGAAAAACTTCGGAGATGTGTTTTTTGACGTCTTTTCAAGTTCTGAGTTCAGATCCACCATCAGTTTCCCTCCAAAAATTCTGGTTGCCGAGATATCCATTTTGTCGTGTTTGGCTGTCCCTTACTGTAGTCTTTCTCGATACCGCATGAACATTGATTAATTGGTTCTCAGCACTCTCAGAGCTTCTTCTTATGAGTGCGATCAGATGGCGTCACCGTCGTCGTACGTCCAGAATCCGGATCTAAGCATTTTGAGAATACAGGGGTGCAGAGCTTCGCTGAAGATGACTGCGGAGACGAAGAATTCGAAGATGCCAGTGATTCGGAGCTTGGGTCAGATATATGGAACTCCTGTTACTGTTTCATTAAATGACAAAGACAACGACCCAAAATGCCGTACAGTTGCCCATGGTGCAACAGAAAACTATTAATAGCAATAGCGCCGCTCGTTGTTCAACCTAAGGCCCCTCCTGAAGCTCCGAGTTTTGCTCATCTGCGGTGTCCGCGAGTTCCTGCAAGCTCATGTTGATGCATTATCTATGAATCCTTTGCGGTAATGGCATTTTTATGATAGAAGGAGCGGTTATGGCAGATTAAGGCCCTCCCAAGCGTCGGCCGCGGCAAGCGTTTGTCGTTATTCCCGAGTGGGGTGATCCATCTTGATCCCATATGACAGCCGATGTGTCAAATTCTTGAAGGCTATCCACACGCGTACGAGTCGAAATAACCTGCGGATGTGCCCAGAATTCGAGTCCATACAATGGAAGCTGGGCATGCGACACCGGAGCACGCGTCTCTGAAGAGGATTCCTCGGAGACACGTCGAACACGCTGGAAGGTCGGGGGAGGCACCCATTCAGTTGCTAGGATTTGCGGTGATAGCCTGCACGTGATCGGATAGATTCCGGCAACTTGATCAACGCAATGGTGACGCTGTTATCCGGTTGGCTGGTGGCAGCTGCAGCTCGAAGCGGTTCTTTCTTGCCACCGTCACCTTGCTGGCTACCACGCATTCCATCGTCGCCCCTCGCCGCCCACAACGATGGCGAGAGACCCCTCTCTGCTCACTTCGTCTCAGCCCACCGCCATCGCGCCCGCGCAGGTCAACATAAGTCATGTGTGAGTATCAGCTGAACAATAAGCGAGCCTGGTTCATTACAATGCTCATCCATCTTCCACAGGCAACTCAGAGACCTCGTTATCTGTCCGAGGCAGAAGGGCCTCGTGAATTACGTGCAGTGCCAGTCCATTGTCGAGCAGAACCTAAATGCCCCAGACGTCGTGCGTCATCATTAATTCATATCGCATGCGATGCTTACCTTTCATCGCCAGTCCCCACGAACACTTGCCGAGCTCTCATTCACCCCAAACTGCCTCACCTCGCTCGCAGTAGGCGAGAACGACACGCTTCTGGCCGCAGGCGGCCAAGAAGCCGAAATCCACCTTTCCTACCACACACCATCGGCCGGCCAGACCTCGCTCGTGTGGCAGTTCGAGCGACAGTTGTTGGGAAGCATTAACAACTCTGTGATCCTCACGGGCTTGAGCCTGACGAGGAGCAACCAAACGGCCGTCGAGCCGCGCATTGGGATCAGCAATAATGACTATACCGTCAAGATGTACGACATTCCCATAAGAGGGTCGAGTTCGAAGCGAAGCATCCGAGAAGCCGGGTGCTTGAAGCTGGACGTTCCGGTTAATCACTGTACGTCCCGTTCTCATACGTCAGCGTTTGATAGACTCACCTCCCCACAGCCTCTATCTCGCCTGATGGCCGGACACTACTGTCCGTCGGCGACTCCTCTAAAGTCTACTTCCACCACATCTCCGGCTCATCACGACTCACTTTCACGCCGATCCTTAATCTGACCCTCCCCCCACCCGACGTCTCCCCACTTACCTATCCATCCTCATCTCTCGCCGCCTCATTCTCCACCGCGTTCTCCGCCGATGGCTCCAAGTTCGCTGTGGCGTCCCAGGAAGGTGTCGTGGCAGTGTGGGACGTGCGCAGCAGCAAGCCCTTGAAGGTATTGCAGACGGACAAGGCGCGCATGCCAAGCGGGACGTCGCCGGGGAATGGAACCGCGAGCGGATGGTTGAGCGATGATCCATGGGACTGGACCCGAGGAAACAGCAAGGCGCCGGGATGGAGCGTGAGGAGCGTGAAGTTTGGTTCAGGGGGTGTGGGGAGCGAAGGGAAGGAGGTCTTGGCTTTCACCGAGGTGTATATTCTCTCGATCTAACTTTCCTTGCAAACGTGACTCACCCATTCTTCCCCTTCTAGCACACTTCATTATTACACATAGTCGATGCACGCACTTTCGACGCGGACGAAACTATCTGCGTACCCACTGTGCGGAATAAACGGCCATCAGCGTCCCCTTCACCAGCTCCTGCCCAACCTTCCGCCGCACTCGTCTCACCTTCAACCTCCGCTACCGCACAACCCACGCGCACCACTCCACAAGCGCATCCACCGTTCGCCCGGCGCTATCTGCTCACACCCACGCCCCCCTCACGCATATCCTCTGCGTCCCCTCCACGTTTCATCTCCTCTCCACGGCGGACACAGCCGCCTATTGTCCAGGCGCTTGGAGACGCGTTTCGCATCCCATCTGGGGGTGGAAGTACTGGCAACGGATCTCCTTCCGGGGCAGGAGCTGCGAGCGCGGGGAGGACATACTCGCCCCCGTCATCGATATCTGATTCTACCTGGCGCACGCTGCGCATGGCAGGACGGTCGCGGGGAGATCAGCAACAGCTGGAGAGGGAGCGGGAAAGGGAGAGAGAGGAGAGAGAAAGGGAGGAGCGGGAGTACGAAGATATTCTTGTGATCCCTCCGCTTGGGGATCGGGACGTGGAGAGCGAAGTCCATGCGCTGCTCGAGGGCCATGGGATCCGGGCACGCACCCAGGGACTGGGCGTACTGGACGATGACGACGAAGGCGAGGATGACGAGGACGACGAAGACGATGCAGAGGACGGAGACGAGATCGCTGGCCTAATGCGCGCCAACTATCGGTACCACATCTCCCCCCGTCCGCCACCCTCCAATCGGGGCAGTAGCGCACACCACGCCCCACGCGGTCCCACATACACCCACCCACCGCGCGCGCACCCACATGTCTCGCAGCGGCCCTCACCCGACTCCATGGAGGTAGACGAGCTCGAGCATGAGCAGGAGTGCACCACGCCCTCGCGGAGCACCTCCCCGTCACCCTCCACCACCGTAGGCGCGGGCGTCGGCGCGACCCCGTCTGTGGCGCTTTGGCGGCCCGAAGTGGGGTATGAGGATGATTTGGACCTCGCAGGCGTGTGCTTTGACCCGACGGGCGGGTATGTGTATGTCGCGAGCACGTTTGGAGTTGCGGAGTGGTGCGTGCGTGGACATGAGAAGAGGTGGTGGGGTGGTATAGGGGAGGCGGGGAGGGGACTGGCTGGGTGGCGGTAGCTGGTGCCGCTATTTTCTGAATTTCACTTGGGTTTCTGTCTGCTGCACCTTCATTTCCTCCTCTTCTCTCCGTCACTCTTCTCTCTCTCCTAGCGTCACCCCCACCCCTTCCTCGATCTATCGTTTGTTCTGCGTTGTTTCTATATGAAATCATCTGTATCTGGTTCTCTTTTGCTTCTTCTCCCTTGTTGTACATTGTAACATAAGATCCATCATTGCATCCATCTTTATCTATCTATAACGTGGACATAACCTCTCTTACCTGTAAATCCTCCGTTACTCCCTTCTATCATCGTCCTCGTCCCGCATCTTGGGTTTTTCGTTGTATCCTTTGCAATAATTTGGCTTTTCAAATTGCATTGCGTATTATCTACCATTTTAAAGAAGTGAAAAAGTGAAAATGAGGTATATAGCACTGGGAAGCTCGCAGTCATGATGGTAAGAACATGCAGTGAAGTATGCCCTGGAAGGTCCCGGGCCGTGGGTGACCGGATTCCGGCTCGTGCACCTTTCTTTGTGCTTGTTGTGCGAAGCAGCTTATTGTAAATATTTGAACAACACCTAAGTGGTGGTTTTAAAACGAGGACACGTACTGTTCGTCTCATACAATATTAATCGCCAGCGATCAACTTTCCGTTCAGCTTTTTCAAAGACGGATTGAATCATATTCTCTATTATACTCATTTTCAATGGGAGTGAGTATTACTTGACTTAGCGAGAATCATATACATTTTTAACAGTCGAGTCCTGACCCGGACTCCTTGTTAATTTTCCTTCTCGGAGCCTTAGTGAGCTCGCCACATCATTGTAGTTTACTTCGCGAGAAGAGTCAACAAGAAGAATTTAAATCATCTTCAGCATTGAACACTCAACCATAAGGCGGCCGCACTGTATCTTTTGTACTTTTATTGCCTGCGTCCTCTTTCAGCACCCCGCGCTCACAGTTCACGAGGATCGTTCGGATATGGAATCGAACCCGAATCGTTGCCGTTCGTACACAGAATCTCTCTGGTCCGGAACACAACCTTAACTCTGGATCCAGGGGTTCGGCATTTGACTGTGCCAGTACCGTGCGCCGTTTCAAGGCCTCATTTCTCAAGGCACTCTTCCTTCCTAGACTATTTCTCAAGCTTAGCGCTTTGTGCCGGTCAAGTGCCGGCGTTACTTCTTTACTTTCCGGTTACTTCGCGCTCAAAATATCCTGGCTGTGTTCCACTACTGATCATGATCATTATCATAGTGGGCTTCGATGATCTCTTCAAGGCCTCTCACTGGTCGAAGGAATGGCCGCCGTCTTTCCAGCGCAATCATGGCGGATCCATAGACATCTGTCTTTGAAATCAACAATCATAGTGATACATGGCACCATGCGAACATTGTCATTTTGTTGCATGTATGTATTACTGTGAAGTATCTCGAGCTAATCTTGCGATAGGTATCTTATGTCGTTGGTCGCAGATATTGTATCCACATGCATATGTAATATGCAGAATCTCCTTTCTCAAGTGGGGCTTATTGAAGTTAGATATAATGGGGATGCACGACTCGAGGTAGTCGGAGGGCCGCCCACAATAACCCATTATTGTCGGACCTCCTGGCCGGTAAAGCGGGAAAGCGGAAAAGCTCGTCATTCTGATCTAAGCATAGCTTTTGGCAAGCATGGTATCCGAAGTATCAGTGATCCTTAGCAAAATATCACACTGACGTTCAATATAAGCTTCCTCTCATCCCATGACTTACATACAGCGTCTAGATAAGTATGTGTGAAGGTGTCCGTTCGTTGTCTTGAAAATCTGATTTGTAAAATATGATATTTTGCATGCTAATACTGTGTCAAGCCGCTGTTGCCGCACATAGATGACAATTACGAAGCGATGCATGTAGGCCTATGTTTTTCCGAGGGTTCTTTCAATGCCGGAGCCTTTTTACCATAGCGCTTGCAGTGAGGATTTGTGGGGCTATAACCTTAAGTCCATCAAATAATGGATCAAACGCGGAACAAAAGTATTTGTTTGCAATGAGGTCTATTTTAGGTATTTCTTCTCGATAAGATCTCTTGGAAGTTGGAATTTGAAACACAGACTCTTGTCTTTCAGGGCTGTACGAAACATGGTCTCGCCAGCACTCCTTACAAGGACATGGATTCGACTCCTATGGCGGCATACCGATATCAAATGTAGACATATATAAACTACTGCGTGGCTGTCTTCTGTTCACAGCCTTGCTTTCTCCGGTTCCTTCTTTCTTCTTTTTTAAATAATGAGTAACGACCAGGGACTCACGAAGCCTGCCATGTTTGAAATATCACAGGAGGGGCCTTCCTCCTCAACGTTATTGCCGCCATCGCAATTGACTGCACTGGATAGTCGACTTTCGATTACATCTACACCAGACACACTTGTTCAATGCGACTCGGATCCTCCAAATAGCAAGGGCGTACCCCGGGATTTTAGGTTCTGGGGAGTCTTCATGTCCATTACCGTTTCAACATTCACTTCTGCGATGGACCTTGTTCGTAGCCTCATATTTCCTTGTATCATTGTAACCGTCGGCTCAATACATGAATAACAGACTGCAGTTTCGACAGCGCTTCCCGTCATAACGAATAGCCTGCACGGAACTGAATTTGTCTGGGTTGCCTCGTCATATGCCTTGGCATCCACTGCATTTCTTCCTCTCAGTGGAGGACTTGCAGAGGTGAGACGCTCGAAATCTGCTCTGGGGGATATCTCATAATTAACACGTGCTGGTAGGCTTTTGGCAGGCGCAGTATTATGCTGGGAAGCCTTTTTCTCTTTGCCCTCGGAAGTATACTTTGTGGAGTAGCTCCAAGCATGAATTTTCTTATCGCTGGTCGAAGTAAGATTTTTACTATACGTCTATTCCCATATATTGACATATGTTTCTTGCTTCAGCGGTACAGGGTTTGGGCGCGGGAGGGGTTCTTGCGCTCTCCCAAATTATTTTATCGGATCTAGTGTCTCTGGAGGAACGAGGTACCTTCCAGTCTTTCATTGCTCTGTAAGTGCTTTCATTTTTCTGCTGAATCTTTATAGCTGACATCAACTTATGCACGTAGTGCATGGGCAGTTGCATCATTCATCGGACCAGTAATCGGAGGTGGATTGGCGCAGTCTGGGGCATGGAGATGGCTTTTCTGTTAGTATTTAGTCGGTGCTTATTTACAGCATATGGACTGAGTTTTTTCTCAGATCTTAACATTTTCACTTCGGTGCTATCGGCGGTACTTGTGCTCATATTCCTCCGGCTGAAAACACCAGAGGGCACTATTCAAGAAAAATTTGCACGCCTAGATTGGATGTGAGTCAATATATTATACAATATTCAGTAATGTACCAAAGCACTGAAACTTTCTCAAGTGGAAACTTCATCGTGATCGCAGCATCTAGTGCTTGCATCATTGCACTTAGCTGGGGCGGTGTTCGGTATCCTTGGTCTTCACCTAAAGTTCTTGTTCCCTTGATTTTGGGGATCGTTGGTCTTGCTAGCTTTTTCTGGTATGAGGCGAAGTACGCTGCACACCCAATTGTACGTACATCTATCATCTCTGCGATGTTACTTTTAGCTAAACCACAACGAATTAGGTCCCATACTCTCTGATGTCCACTATAACTGGATTGAGCGGGTATGTTTCCTGCTCACCGTGAATCTTTTCCTACATTCTCACACACTCTCTGCCCAGCTACTTGCAAACATTTATAAATTCTATAATTATTATCAGTGTCGTCTGTAAGCCATATCCTTGACTCATTCGATACTAAACAAGAATAACAGTTTTGCCATAGACTATCTTCCCGTGTACTTCCAAGCTTGCAAAGGCGACTCTCCTGTCCAGTCTGGTGTAGATGTATTTGGTGTGGGATTCGTACTAGCGCCTTTCAATGTCATCACCGGAATAAGCATTTCTCGCTCAAAATGCTACAGGCCTCAAATATGGATCGGATGGGCACTTGCCATGGTCGCCGCCGGCCTGCTTAGCACCTTGAAAGCAGACTCCTCTAAAGCAACGGCTATCGGATATGAGGCCATTGCAGGTGTCGCCCTAGGCATGTTGACGGGTGGTTCTTATTTCCCCGTTCTTACGCCAATTCCGGTATCCGAAAATGCTCATGCTTTGGCTTTTTTCACTTTCTTGCGCAATTTCGGACAGGTTAGTACATTCGCTAAATTTGTCACGTCTCCACGACATAAGCTCACCATTCTGTTGTAATATATAGGTTTGGGGTGTAACAATTGGATCCACTGTGCTGCAGAATTATCTCTCAACGCATCTGCCGCCTACCTTCAGTAGCACACTGCCTGGAGGTACAGAGATCGCATATTCCATAATACCTATTCTTGGCAGTCTTCCAGAAGAGCTCAGAAATGAAATTCGGGTAGCTTTTGCAGGGGGGCTTTCTCTACTCTGGCAAGTAGTGATTGGGATTGGAGGGTTGGGCCTTTTGATAAGTGCGGTTATGAAGCACGTTCCTCTTCATTCCATAATGGACGAGAAATGGGGAGTAGAAGCCAAAACAAATGATGAAACTGTATGAATCAAGTATGAATAGGGAGTTGTTGGCATAATTATTTTTATTATGAAGGATACATATATTAGATTATTGGGGTTAATAGTTAACAGTACTTGTGCTTCATTGAGGTACGCTATGCGCTAGGAAGCCATGTAAACGTAGCTAATATTATTGTTGTCGGCATGTTTGGGCATTGCTCTGCGACAAAAATTGAACACAGCGACAAATGTGTATACACATGGAATATTCTAATCTTGGGCAGGGGGAATGAAAATGGTATCCCTCAAACTATGAGAATATAAAGTAGAAGCGGAAATGCAGGTGCACAAGCATACCGATTGTTGGCGCTTAAAATGATAGTAGAATGAAAGATGTATCCCTAGAGTCCTCAGAATACAAAATTTCCCCCAACCTTACTGAACAAGTCAAAGCTGAAATCCAACGCCACAACATTCGTTTTATAGAACGTGTATCACAACCGGGAAGGAATATTGTGGTACACGGCAAAGTCAGCTGTGCCTGTCGTCGGTGACAGGGCTTTGTTAATAATGTTGGCGTAGACATGCGATGGAAGGGGATCATTCCGGGCCTATGAAAGGGGATAAAGCGTAAAATAGGAGAAGACGAATAGAAGGAATGCACAGCAACAACAATGGTGAAATTGGTAATAAATGGACCCGTACTACTGTCGGAATTTAATGATATATCCATCATCATGTTGAGAGCAAGGCTGAATAGAATATGGTCTTGAGTTATCTCATATCTCGTGCCTTCGTTATCGAGAATTTCGGCAGGCCCACCACGGCCTTCGTCGATCTCAAACCAGAACTTTGATACCGATGCAGTGGCATTGATTGGAGTGACGAACGTATACTTCTGAGGTGTAAAGCTCATACGCTGCGTGAGAGGACCCGTGTTATTTGTATATTGGACAAAGCAGGATTTGGGTGAGTAGTTTCCTCCTTACATGTTTTCTCACCTCATCGTGGTTTTTCTCTTCGGATTGTCGGTGAGCAGCTGGATTAATATTAGGTATTGTGGAGCGAAATAAAAACACGATATAGAGAGTATCTCGCACTAAGGGAAGCATTCAGAATCAATGTTTCATTTCCGACGGAGAGTTGGACCCCTCCAACTTTCATGGGGCTTGGATCGATTACGTCTGTGAGCTTGACGTTCTTCGGCACAGTATTAATCATACGCTCTAACAGCGTGCCGCAAGTCTTTGAGAAATCCTTCGGAGAAGCCAAGCTGCAAGAGAAGGGATTAACGAAAAATGCCGAAAGAAAAATGCTATGGAAAACCAAACTTTTTCATCGTCTTATTCTTGTCGCTGCTGAAAATGCGTAGATCTGACGTAATAGTGGGGTTTGGAATGATAACGAGAATATCCTTCGTGGTCACACCGAGATATTGGGTTACACTAAAGCACTCTGTCAGACAAGTTCTGCAAGCACTCTAAATAAAAATTGACATACACAGCGTTACCAATCTGGTCCGTGGTGTCGAAATGGTCGAATATTACGAGAGTACCATTCTCGTTAGCCGGCGGTAGGACGATCTCTGGGAAGTCTGATGAGCGGACGTTGCCGATGGAGTGCCCACAAGCAACGAGGGGATCATCTCGGACTGCGTGAACCCTTGGCGGCGGAACGACTCGATATGGCTCGCCAAATTTTCCTGGGGCTAAAGGACACCTGCTGGCCCTACTTCTAACGCATCGATGCGTCCGGCCCGGAAGGGAATGAGAGGTCCACTGCATACCGCGGATACAATGACTACGCTTGCTGCGATGATGTCCGCCTCTATAGATGAAACCGTTAAATAATACTAAGCCTAAATCGAAATTACATTAAGGAATTAGAGGTATACACTGGAGGTATATTTTCGCGGCGCCTGCGCGAAAATGCCCTGTAGATGTCATCCGCTTTCCGACGTTCTGAATAGTAAACCTTGCATCAGCACAAGCTGAATGGGTGTGAATAAAGCGTTCAACGACAAACCTCTAGCTTGTTCAGAAGAAGCTGGTAATGAGTTGATACATTCAAGTCTTCGTCCCATCGTCCACATTGTGCGTAGCTATGTCATGGTAAGCCTAGCCAGATGAGCAAGTTCAAATTCATATATTAATCAGAACTGAGTTCAAGAGCAAAACAGTGTGGAATCACGTACAAATCGAAGCCATTCCGCCGCTTGATTTGTGCCGGTGAAGTCTGGCAAGGCCCTAACACTGCTGTGATTCAGAGGTTTCGCTGTCCCGCCTCCATTTTCATATCGTACAACAGTCCCTCTACATCGTCGATGTTAGAGAGCCAGTGATACGCGGATACCAACAATACCAGGATGGATAGGAAGAATATCCCGTTAAGCAGAATGGTGTTCATGACTTGTGCCTAAGAAGTACTGATCGAATTCTGATTTTCTTCAATCCATTCTCTGATTTTAAATATTTCAGCAAAGCGCATCCAATGGCCCGATCTTTCAATGAAATGCGCAGAACGGTCAGTCTTTTAATATTACTAAAAATTAGGAGAAGGTAGCAGGAGCCCCTCTATGTGTACGCGGGTTCTTTTAGTTGTAAGCCATGAAATTCACTGAGTAAACTGACCTATTTCCTTCGAGAATTGAATTTCAAAGCGTAATGGCTCCAGGAAAACATTATTGCTATCGTTGTAGGCAGGAAATGATAGCAGATAGATGAAAGTTATTACGAAGCCATCCAGGTGTACGACTAACAGAGGACAGAGGAAGATCGGAGTGAAACTGTTGAAAACCGACTCTCCTTAGGACGAGCTGTTTGGCAATTCCGGCCAGACCAAATACTCAACCGGACCTCGGGGATAGGCCGGCCGCCGGCTGCACAGCAATTTAATTTTTGGAGGATGGTCCGCAAAACGAAGGTAGAAACACGGTTTGTGGACTGATTCTACAGCACGAAATCAAGTAACCTCGAAAAATCCTTGAAATTATATCCGCAGTATGAAATATCCATGCGTTTCCCATCGACGACAACTTTCTCTCAGATGCTCTATTCAACATAATCTTTAGATCAGATCAATGCCCTCCTTCAAAGTAGCAGGAACAGGAGCTGCGACTTGACAATCAAATCGGATTCACGCGTCTTCTTTAACTCGCTGTTCCTGTCTGTTCCTCTCTGTTCCTCCAGATCACCATCCATCAGGCTCTGCACCGGCACCCACTGGGAGCTGCGGATTTCACGTCAAATAACTTTATCATAAGCAAGCATTCTGAGTAAATATAGGCAGCGATGCCTGATCGCAATCTCAGACTCAGAATCTACCGTGGTATAGGTCACCTGAGCTCAAAAATCCTCCCGCTACAGTGTACAGGCATTCGTTCAAGATCTCAACTGAGGACTTCTATCATAGAAATGAATGACAAAACAATGAGTCACTAACGATCTCGAACGGTATAGCAGATAACAAGCATTCCAGGATCCAAATGAGCGGCACCGAGGCTCACATTTGCACCCGGCGCCGCGTAGGCAGCGAACAGCCCCATGGTGAAAGAAAAAGCCCTATGCGAAGAAAAGGTACTTCGCGCTAAGCTCCGGGCGCTGAATCGTTAGGTTGCGTGTGTCACTATAAAGAGATAGCAGTTAAAGAAGACTACGAAGGTCATGAGTGATGTAGACATGGAGGTCAAATCGCGAGGTCATGAGGATCACTGGAGCTGAGAGTTGAGCACACCTTTACCCACATTCCTGCAGTCTCAGACATCAGAATGGACACAAAGTTGAGGTTCGTGATCTCGTGGTCAAGGCACATCTTGCAGTCCATGACCTCGTCGTACCTGGGGCTTCGGGAATTGAGGCCAATCCTTAACATGATAACCTCACAATCTGCGTTCGCCATGGCGGACGACGAAGGTAGGAGTATCGATACCTGATGCTCGTGTTCCAGCATATCCAGTCCATGAAGTCGGGCAAAGAGTAGAACGATGCCATGATATGCGCTCCTGAAGGCTTTCGAAGTGCCGGTGCAGGTGAAGATCATAATGCAGGCACTCCAACATTGTCACCAAGCACAACGGTTTTCTAGCAGTGCCCATCGGGGTAAAGTAGATGCCTGCAAGTCCGTCAAGCCTCAGGTTTGGGCACGTCCCCAGCTGTCTGAACCCGACACTGCTTCGTGGTCAAGCACTTCTGCTCCATCAAGGTAAACGCAAAGCAGGTCCCTATCCCCCTATGCGCCGCCAACAGTTCTCGGAGCAGAGTTGCAGGTGACGTGCGGTGGTCGCATGACAACCAACACCCGAACCCAATACCCTGTAATCTCATCCCGAAGCACACGAAGATGTATCCATCGGGGCAACACAGTCCGCTACGAGCTCATGGATTCCCCATACCCCGCCTCCAGGCACCCGCAACAGCCCAAACGCGTCCCAACAAGCGAGCACCAAAGTGCGGGACGGAGATGGGACGCCGTGTCATTGGTTTGTGGCGGAGCACGAATGGCCCTGGTGGAAAGTGGGAAGCACATAGGATGCTGCCTGAGCGTGCGATCGCGAAGGCTTTCGGAGTGGAGTGGAGGGGCTGAAAGGTCTTGCGATGCTCAGCGACATGCCAAACCCGTCCGGGATGGAATAGCACCTCCACGGCACGCCGTGACAGACGGAGGTGAAGTGCGTGGCATACGTCGGGCAGGCCATGTGCAGTCTGGCGAGGGCTGAGTGGGCAAGCGCAATGTGCTTAAGAAATATACACAGTAATTCCAATCTAATTCACAGGGGTTAAGAGACATTTCACTTCCAGTCGTGCGCTGTCCTCTCGAGATGTTGATGCTCGTCGTAGTCGTCTTCGAGAAACAACTATTCGTCGTCACGTGTAGCAAACCCTCCTTAATTAGATAAGATCAAAGTGTGGTCAAGCTTTCTTGGGCTTTCAACCCCGCGTCGTGTGAGGATCATAAAGAATTCCCAATACTGAGGATTCAACATGGCGCATACATACTATATACTTGGAGATATCCACCGTCTTCCGTGTGGAGTATTGTCCAGTGGTATCCGTACAGCAGTTAACACTCCTCTTGCCAGAGCGAATAAGGTTGAAGTTTCGTATCACAGCCACTTGACAGCCACGCCTGAGCCACGCCTAACATGAACGCCAGACTTACACGAGGCAGTTATACTTCCACACCCACCCCACTCCAAACAACATCGCATCCGAGTCGTAAGTGTCTTCGTTGTGCCATTTCATCTATTCAGTCTGTATGACAATATTCGAATGCAGCTTAACTCTAGAAGCTCAATCTACGGAGTAACCTTCGCTTTGACGCTCGAATTGACTGTCACTTTCAACCTTTCGTCGACGACCTCAACTGTGTACTCTCATCCTTGGTAAAACCACACTGTTTCCGATTAATGATTTCTGCTTGCTCATCTTGGTTGATAGGGCACTCTCTGAATCCCGAGGCTCCCCAGAGAGCCTTCCGAATACACGCAGTGCAGGTACCTGGACATCTAGTGCTCGAATACAGTGCCGTTGTGACATCAACGACCTCACTTTGCAGTTCCATCCTATAATTTTGTTGTTTCTGGGTGTTTCTTGCGGGATAGCTGTGCTTGCTACTCTTACGCTGCGATCGACTTGGAGAGATTCCTCACTGAAAGAGCCGAGGAGGAAAAAAGATGTCGTTTTTCGAAAATTCCCAGCAGTTCATCGTGAATGGAGGAACCTATTATAATAACATTCATCACGGAATGTCAGGTATATGCTTCAAGTCACTCACCCTCTCTGCACTTCACTTAACAAAATTCGTATGCTAGGGATAGAATTCCTTCGTAGATCAATTGCCGTTGGTGCAATGCACGACTCCAATGAACGCTACGATGCCCCAAAATGCCACCCCGACACTTGTACAGCAGTTATCAGCGATACTGTTGAATGGATCAGAAACACCGAAAAGCTATCAGGCATTTTTTGGTTACACGGTCCCGCAGGGTCAGGAAAGTCGACCATTGCTCAAACTATTTGCGAGTGTTCCAAGGCGTCGGGAGAGCTTGCCGCCAGTTTCTTCTTTTCTCGAACATCTGTCACTCGTAATAATGCAAGCCGGCTGTTCCCCACCATCGCATACCAGCTTGCTATCGCCAACAACAGATTTAGAAATGAACTCAATAAGGTGATGGAATCTGATCCATCGATTATCGACAAGACATTGGATATACAGCTGGAGAAACTGATTGTAGAACCATTGGAAAGAATACCCCCGGAATTGTTTACCTCGAAAGCTATTGTCATTGATGGTTTGGATGAATGTCTCGGGAACGACATCCAACTGGGAATATTACAGCTCATAGGCACTTTACTGCGTTCCGGCAAGTTCCCGATGGGGTTTTTCATCACCAGCCGACCGGAACCTTGGATACACGATATGTTTGACACAAAGCATCTCATATTCGTATCTGACGCAATCTCACTCGGCTCTTTTAACAATGTCGAGAATGACATTCGTATATTCCTCCAAAGTGGATTTTCTAGGATCCTCAATGACATTCGCCATCGCCACACAATGGGATACATATCACGGCCATGGCCATCTGCAGATGTCATTGACACTCTCGTCACCAAATCATCGCGGCAGTTTATCTATGCTGCCACCGTCCTTAAATTCATCGACGATCCTGATTGTTCACCTGTTGCACAGCTTGACATTGTATCAGGAATCAGAGAAGGCAATGAATCATCCCCACTGTCTAATCTTGATCAACTGTACAGCGAGATCTTATCAAGAGTGCGTTTCCCAAAGCGTACAAAGAAGGTCCTCGGTCATCTTTTGGCTATTAATCAGCTTCCATCGTGGCACTCTGATTCGCCCATGATTTTCTATAAATTAAAGACCGCCGTCCTTGAAAATTCAAGACGAACATTCGTTCTCATAGATCAACTTCTTTCCCTTGCACCAGGAGAAGCTTATCTATCCCTGAATGGATTACATTCCCTCATTTTCCTGCCTGCGACCAAGATGTTTCGGAGGAAATCAGAAATCACATTTCATCACGCATCATTTACCGACTTCTTACTGGATTCTGCACGATCGAAGGAGTACTATATTGACTTATGTGCCATACATGTCGAAATTACTCGGTCGTGCATAAAAATCATGAAAGATTTACCTTTGCTTAGAGGTCCGGAGCAGTACAGTGAGTTTATATTCTTCAATAAATCACAACACTTATTTTTCTCTCTGATCCAGTTGGATGGATCTACGCCATAGTTTATTGGGCAAATCATCTTCTGAGTTGTGCTGAATACTCAAATGCCATAGTCGAGTTTCAAGGGTTTGATTTCTCGTCGAACTGGATCAATGTGGTGTTAAATGATTGCCCTCGGATTAACCGGACACACTTAGAGGAAGCTGAAAGCATTCTGGGCCTATCATGGACTACAGAAAGTCCATCAATTGGGCATTCATTATGTTCATATATATTTTCAAGACATGTACCCTCATCCTGGTCATTTTCAGGAAATCTCATTCTCATCGTAAGCGGATGTTTATCAAATGTAAGTCACTAAAAAGCTTAGATTACGTTGCATGAAAAATCATATGCTTAATTATTTTAACAATATAGTCCCTTGAGTCTCACATTCAAGAAATATCGAAAACATTTCATTCCGCTCTTTCTCGGGATGAAACATTTATTCGACTCTGCAACTGCTATGAAGATGCACAAATACTAGTCTCAGTGCTTGCTCTTTTATGGTGGGCAGTTCCAGAAGTAACAATTCCCATCGATCATTTTAATATTGATCACAATGAGTTCTACAACTTCGTTTATCCGCTAGCGCCCTTCGTGAACTTCGAGTATTCCACCAGCAATGTGGTTTCTAATATTAGTTTTCGTTTTCGTTCCTTCCTTGGCAATCCATCTCGGTCAGGGAGGTTTCATGTCAGTTCAAACATGTATGCTGCAGCTCTTGCAGATGTTGTGAAATATGCTTTAGGTTTAGGGGCTAGAAAACAAAGATCTAAGGGAGCTAGGTCAGCGAGAATCGTCATTTTTGCCGGCTAGTATATTGATGGAATATCCTTTCATGTCAAATATATAGTTGCAGCAGATTTTGGATGATGAGGTTGCAGAATGAGTCACCATCCCAGGCTGTTCTTGATGTTGTTCAAGAAGCAACACAGCTGTACCTTGACTCTCGCATCCACCGAACCTTTTTGGTCCAAGAAAAATGTTCTATCAACTGGCATCCCGGAATATGGGTTAGCAATTGGCTCAAGGTTGATATTTCCTGTAATTTTCGTGGATCTCCTTAACTGAAAATTACCTCCTGCATTCCTATAAAGAAATTTCCACACCCACCAACTGAATTGATATCAGCATGGGAGACCATGCCTGGTAGTACTACATTATACAGAACAATAGAAGTGAGTGGAGCAGCATATTGCCTGGAACTGCCATGTTCAAGCTGGATTGTCATGTACTAATTAATATCTTCTTTCTGACAGAAGCTTAGAAATGATGAGCTGAAGTACTGGATTAAGAATCATAAGGTGGCATTCAGGCCCAAAGAGGAGCTGAAAACCAGAGATGGCAAGTGCATTGGTACACTTATATTCTACATATCTGATGTGAAGCCATTAGAACGAATTGAAGCCATCATGTATGATGACAATTACCCCAAGCTTTCACCCAAGAATGTGGATCAAATCATACAGAAGGCAAGTCTCTTGATGCTTTTAATTAACAGGATCATAAGATGCTTATGAGTGACCTCAGCACACATCCAACAGAAGAAAAAGGCTAGCTAAAATAGTTCCAAAGATTATACTGTAGTATTATGACTAAGGACTTGCAGTATTCAGTAATGTCATGTAACACAGGGTCCTGAAGGGAAGTGATGCAACACATAACATTCTTGGTTAGAGGGATTGTATGATCCATTTCTGCTGTCTTCCCACTACCAAGAGTCAAGAAAATTCCCCCCTAGGTGAGATTAATATATGTTTTATATATTAAATGCTGGAGGCTTGTATTTCAGCTTTGATTTTTCAAATAATACACTGGTAAATCATAGTCTCTGCAATTACCCTTGAAAAAAAATCTATCCTAATGATGAAGGACTTCAAGTCCAGTGGGTATTGGAGAAAGGTCCACAAATGGGCATGGTGGAACAGAAGCTTTTGAGGATTCACATGAAGGGCAGCATGCCTGGTTTTCAGGAGTGTGGGCAATTTCAAGTAGCCCTTGCCATCAAAAAAGAGGTACTACACACAGGAAGCAATACTCTCAAATTTGAGTCCTGAGGCAATGCATTATATTAAGCAAAACATCAGCACCAAGGTTATGAGTTGCCAAGAAGAATTGGCATGGTGGACACTGAATTGTGTAGTTACTATGAGTCTGGGGTTGTGAAAATTGCTGGCTTATGACCTTGTCTCATCATACTCCATGTTCTGCCTCATACACTACATTGGTAGTCTCTATAAGTAGTTAATGGCAGCAGAAGACATGGCACACTTCTGCTCATGAAATATGCTGAATAGGGCTGAGCATGAGTGCACTTGTGAGTTACTTGGACTCACACCTGCAAGTACTTGTGCCCCAAAAAGCCATACTCAGACTCTCAAGGATTTTTTCCCATGAGTACTTGGACTTGCAAGTCCAAGTCCTTGCAAGTATTCCCACAAGTAAATTCACAAGTAACTTGCCAATAACATTTATTTCCAAATAAAAGAAATATATTAAGGTACTCTATGATATATAGAAGCCTTAATTTAATAGACAATGAATGATAATATTCTTTGTCATTGCTGAAAGTCATGTACAGGCTATATTCTACAATACTTGTGAGTAATTTGTTTCCAAAATCAATACTTGGACTCTCAAAGATTTTTTCCCATGAGTACTTGGACTCACAAGTCCAAGTCTATTCAAGTATTCCCACAAGTAAACTCACAAGTACTTGCATGAAACTTGGAATCATCCTCAGCCTTAATGCTGAATGTCACATCCAGCTAAGAGAAGAGTGCTACCTCCATGCTGCATGCATTCTCAGAGCACAGGTGAAGGTGACTATAAAGCCTGCAATGCAAACTCTTCTACAACACCACCAAACATGCTCCAATCCATGAGGCCTGCAGCAGACATAGGTGCATACACCTGTTATATTAAGTCACAGTACATCCTGCAAGCCCATCACCTTGTCATGGGCATTAAACACCAGTCTGTTCATGTCTTCAGTGGATGGTGCCACCTGCATTCACTGTGCTGGACAACAAAGCAAAGCAATGGTGTTCCAATGCTTATGTTTGAGTACTTCCAGATCATGAAGCCAAGTGGAGAGTAACTTGAAGCATTGTTGTTGCATGCATTCCTGCAGGCTCCTGGAGCAGTGATGAAACTGGAGCTTATGTTACAAATGTATCTACAATGTTCCCAAACACAGTGGTCCACAACCATGGTCCCTGTGCTGCAAAGAGATATCTGTGCCACAGAAAAAAACAAGATGCCCTGCCAGAATAATGAGGCAAATCTAATTTTTCTCTCATATGAAAGTCCCCAATTTGGATATCTTTGCCAATATTTTGAGTCCTCTGCTGTCCCATAGCAGTCATCCCAAGTAAAATCTGCCTGGATTCATAATCACAGCAATCCCAAGCTCTAGGTGCTGAAGAGAGTTACCCAACTGTCCCAGTGACATGGCACTATCCTCTTGAGCCTTGAGCTGGACCCTGGAGTATGAGATGCTGATGCTTGTCATACTGGGAGAAATGAAAAATTTAATGCCTCTGCTCTCTGCTACACTTTCACCCCTCAGAAACACCCAAATATCATCTAATCAGATAAGATTCTGACCTGCACACACAGGACACATTCACACTGAATACATCATGCATTGCTAAATTCCCTGAAATGTATTGCCTCATTGACCAATATACACACAAATATTCCAGTGGTTGCACCCTATGTGGGTTTGCCCTCAGCCTCTGACTCCTCTCTGTTCACATCCTGGTCAGGAACAGTGTCTTTCAGCCTTTGAAGTGTGAGTTTAGGTGCACATACAGGGACTCAGTGACATGGTGTCTTAATCAACACTTGTGTTAAACCTGACCTGCCAGTATTGCCTGCCCAGGCTCATGCTGGGGGCTACCTGGAAGGCAAACATGGTGTGTCTTGCATTTTCATCTTTGCTGACAGCCTCACACAGACACCCTTCCTCCTTTTTCTCCCACCCAACCACCACTTTCTCCTTGAAATGCACATGTATACCCCATCTCCTCTGTGTGTACAGGCTTACTAGCATATGGCATCCAAGCCTGATGTCCAGGCCTTCCCATGCTCCACCTATCCATGCTCCAGGCAAACAACCCCCTCCCCCTTTCCTGCTGGCACCTCCCATCCCCACAGGGCACCCCACCACCACCAAGCAGCAGTGCACCAACTGACTCATCACCAAGTGCCTCATGGTGAATGTCTGGCCAGCCAAAGAATGGCTGGAAGATGTGTGGGACCATCATGGTCAGGTTTGCACTGCTCAGGAGTGCAAAGGTACCAGCATGCAGGTGCCCTTGATATTTAAAACAGTGATTGTTGCACTGAATGTGGATGTTGTGGTGAGGTTGATGACATTGATTGTGGTGGGGATGTTGTGGTGAGGTTGATGATATTGATTGTGGTGGGGACAGTGGTGCTGGGGTGCATGTGTTTTGTCTTTTTCCTTTTCCTCCTCCTGCTCTTCCTTCTGGGATTCTTTGGTCCATCATAGACAGTGCCACCTGCATTGGCACTATGCTCTCTGGCAAGCTGCTTAACATTACATTCACAAAATCAGGCAGTGCACAAGACATTTGGGCACCTACTCTACCTCAACATGAAGTTCCACCTTATGCAGTAAGCAGGCAGGCTCATGTGCACAATTGACTACAGGACAAAGTGGAGACATTCACCCTTCACCCATTGATGTCAATTGTTGTACTGTATCTGTTCCTTTCTCTTCAATCTTCTTGCATTGATTTCACATATTATTTTTTTTGTTTATTGTCCTTTCTGATTACTTTCTTTCCTTGTTCTGTACCTATTCATTTCCTATTCATTTCATCCCTCCATTACTCCATTTTATGAGTCTCTCTTCACATCCCCCCACCTGACCTTTATTTTCCTTTTGCAAAACTGAGCTGACTTACCATCCACCACCCAGGCATCATATCCTCCTTCAAGTTGTCCTCTTCTGCCTTGTGCTCACTGCACTGGAGATCAGCATGGTCTGTGGTATTCTTGTGAGTCTTCTTTCATCCATTATTGATTTTGGTTTTATTCTGGGTGGGGATATGTTGGACATGTATTACTTTCCATATGTCCTGGTCATAGACCCCAAGTGGCAGGATCAACATGCTACAAAGGTGGTCACACTTCTGGTGCTCTGTGTATTTCCTTTCTTTAACTGTTACTCTTCTGCTTACATATGCCTTGCCATATTCAGATAATGTGCAATGAAGGCCTGCAAGGTCTAGGTGTTGACCATGAGGAGAAGTGTGAACAGTCAAGGGTTTTTTTTAAGAAAAGGGAGGGCAGTTGCAGAGAACCTCAGATGGAACACTTTAAGCTGACTTTAGTGCTGCTCTTTATGTTGGACAAGAGGAAACATCATGTTGAGAGGATGCCCTTCAAGTTTCTGTGCAGCAGTCTCATGACAGCTTGAAAGTTGAAACCAATCCTCTGTGCTGCAATGTGCTGAAGAAATATACACAGTAATTCCAATCCAATTCACATGGGTTCAGATACATTTCACTTCCAGTCATGCACTATCCTCTCAAGATGTTGATGCTTGTCATAGTTGTCTTTGAGAACAGAAATTACTTCTATTTGTTGTCACATGTAGTGAACCCTCCCTAATTAGATAAGATCAAAATGTGGTCCAGCTTTCTTCAGGTTTCAACCTCACATTGTGTGAGGATCATAAAGAATTTCCACTACTGAGGATTCAACATGGTGCATACATACTACTTGGAGACATCCACATGGAGAGTGTTCAGTAGTATCTTTACACCACCTCTCTTTTCAGATCAAATAAGGTTGAAGCAAGGGGTATGCAAAAAAAAAATCTGGCATACCCTCTTGATTTTTGCATTTAAGGGCTGCTGAACCCACCTCCCCTCCCTACCTGTCTAATTAGAACATTCTTTATGATGATTGGATGACAAATAATCTATTTTAAGTACAGGCATCTACTGCTGTGTCTGTCTTTTACATCATTTTCTGCTTGCCACTCCAAACTGCTGTTCTTCTTACACTTGTTGTCACAGAACCAGCTACCAGTTAGGCTTTCCATAAGGTCTTGACATGATAAGTGGTACTAGGTGTAATTTAGTGTATGCATTTATGAATATCAATCTTTCCTCTGTTAATTCACAGCCAGGTGTGTCAGATCTCAAGAGATCAACATCTTGAATAACTTTGTTGCAGTAGTCCTCAGCACATGTGTGCTCTTCTTGGTCACCATCATTAAAGTTCACAGGTGCCCTTTGTCTTTTTTGTGGATGATAAAGCATTGAAAGGTCCACCCTCACCCTTGACATGGACTGCACTCTGTTGGAACTCTCTACTGACATTTCCCCATCACCATTTTCATGCTCATGTTCCTCAACATTAAGTTTGTTCTAGCTATACATGGAATGTACAATCTCATTCCTAACAAGCATCTTTGAAGCATCCCTGATTGCACAAGTGTAGGAACTTGTAGCAAGCAATGCTAAATTTCAGGCACAGGGCTGCAAAATCTCAGTAAAACCCTTGCACAACAGTAGCTGTCATATACTAATGACTGGAAAGCACTTATTGAGCATTGCACAATGTCAAATTTGATAGTTTGGTAAAGATTTTACAACTAATTAGCCAATCTCCCAACAAATTTCAAGAACTAAAGGAAGTTGGGAGAAAATATGTTTAAGACCAGTCAGAGACAACCCCCTCCCAAGAGGGTATGTTGGCATTTGTTGGTGCACACCCCTTGGGTTGAAGTTTTGTATCACAGCCACTTGACAGCCAAGCCTAACATGAGCGCCAGGCTTACAGAAGGCAGTGAGGACTATGCCAACTGGTGCTTATCATATTGCTTTCACAGTTCACTCCCACACCCACCCCACTCCAAATGATATCACATCCAAGTCATAAGTGTCTTTGTCATGCCATTTCATCTATTCAGTCTGTATGACAAATCTTGAATGTAGCTTAACTCCAGAAGTTCAATCTACAGAGTAACCTTTGCTTTGGCACTCAAATAGACTGTCAGTTTCAAGTTTTTGTCAACAGCCTCAACTGTGTACTCTCATCCTCAGTAAAGCCACACTGTTTCTGATTAAGCAATTCTGCTTGGTTATCTTGATTGGTAGGGCACTCTTAGAATCCTGAGGTTCTGTCCCTAGAGAGCCATCTGAATACATGCAGTGCAGGTACCAGATGTTTAGTGCTTGAATACACTGCCATTGTGATGTCAACAACCTCACTTTGCAGTTCCATCCTATAATTTTGTTGTTTCTGGGTGTTTCTTGCAGGATATGTGTGCTTGCTAATCTTACACTGCAATTAACTTGGAAATTCCTCCCTGAAAGAGCTGAGGGAGAAAAAAGATGTTGTTTTTCAAAGATTCCCAGCAGTTCATCATGAATGGAGGAACCTATTATAATAACATTCACCATGGAATATCAGGTATATACATCAAATCACTTACCCTCTCTGCACTTTACTTAACAAAATTTGTATGCTAGGGATAGAATTCCTTTGTAGATCAATCACTGTTGGTGCAATGCATGGCTCCAATAAACACTACAATACCCCAAAATGCCACCCCAACACCTGTACAGCAGTTATCAACAGCACTATGGAATGGATCAGAAACAGCAAAAAGCTATCAGGCATTTTTAGGTTACACAGTCCCACAGAGTCAGGAAAGTCAACCATTGCTCAAACTATTTGCAAATGCTCTAAGGCATTGGAAGAGCTTGCTGCCAGTTTCTTCTTTTCTCAAACATCTGTCACTCCCAATAATGCAAGCTGGCTGTTCCCCACCATCACATACCAGCTTGCCATCACCAATGACAAATTTAGAAATGCACTCAATAAGGTGAAGGGATCTGATACATCAATTATCAACAAGACACTGGAGATACAGCTAGAAAAACTGATTGTAGAACCATTGGAAAAATATCCACAGGATCATTTACCTTGAAAGCTATTGTCATTGACAGCTTGGATGAATGTCTTGGGAACAATATCCAGCTGGGAATACTACAACTCATAGGCACTTTACTGCATTCTGGCAAGTTTCCAATGGGGTTCTTTGTCACCAGCTGACCTGAACCTTGGATTCCCAATATGTTTGACACTAAACATCTAATATTTGTATCTGATGCAATCTCACTCGGCTCTTTTAACAATGTTGAGAACAACATTCATATATTCCTCCAAAGGAGCACATTACACTCCCCCACATATATATGTACATCATATGTAGACTATACTTATTTTATGTATAGTATACATAGACTTTACATAGACTCTACATAGATTTGAGTAAATTCCCCACTGTCCAGGTTGATAGTCTACATAGAATCTATGTAGAGTCTATGTAAAATCTATGTAATACATAGACTCTATGTAAAGTCTATGTATGTAGAGTCTATGTATATTCTATGTAAAGTCCATGTATGCAGAGTCTACATATATTCTATGTATACTTAATAATATAAATAGCAGAAAAACATTTATATGAATTTCTATATTTGGTTTTTATAATTT
>JASFDD010000307.1:0-23805 GCA_036937055.1 Nidula microcarpa | reverse complement strand
CCTTATTGGCGATACCGCACTTTTAGCTGGGTTTCAACTATCTCTGGAAATATCTTTTACATTAAATTTTCGTGATGTACTACTTCCGTCAAAGATCTGAAATTTGACGCTCACCGGCAGCCAGCTTCCAAGTCTCAAGGAAAGGTAACTTCATCCCTGAGCCATAACTTAATCATCTTTGATCCATAAGGGGGGCCCCGCTTCTGACCTTGTGGCTTTCTCGGGGTGGGTAATTCGATCCTAAGGGTCAATATTACAGATATCTAGATTATAGATGACACTCGAAAGATATAAAGAGGGAGCCGATGCGATTACTTTTGGTAGAACAAGCGTTCTTGTCTCCTCATTTCTTCTAGTAATTCCTTACCTTACATAGCCACTTTGTGATGTCGAAAACTGTCGTCATTACCGGATGTTCTTCTGGTCAGAATCCTCACTCATTACTGCCTCCTCATTCACGAAACTGACCGAGATGTAACATGCAGGAATTGGTTTTGCTGCAGCGAAACTCTACCATTCTAAAGGCTGGAACGTCGTTGCCACCATGCGCAAGCCTGAATCGAAAACCGGCAAAGAACTATCACAACTCCCCAATACAATAGTTATCCGGCTAGATGTTTAGGATGTCCAGAATGTCCAGAATGCTATTGAGGCTGCCGTTGCGAAGTTCAAGAGGATCGATCTGCTGATTAATAATGCGGGATATGGGCAAATGGGTCTGCTTGAAGCTACTTCGCGTGAATAGATGCTAGAACAGTTCGATGTCAACGTATTCGGTGAGCTCAAGGATAAATCAATATAATTCAGGGGAAACTTCATCTGAATGTTTTCTCTTCCAGCTTTTGCAGGCGTTATCGAGGCCATAAAAGCAGTACTTCCCTATATGCGCAAAAATGAGCCCATCGATGGCAGTCGAGGAACCATCCTCAACGTTAGCTCTGGCACTGGCACTGGCACATTTTCCTTCCCTCTGCTATCCAAGTACTGTGCCTCTAAGCATGCACTAGACGGACTCACAGAGGCCATCTCTTACGAGCTTGCCTCGCAGCAGATCGCGACCAAATACGTGATACCCTACTAAGCGGTAACCAGCACGGCCTTCAACGCACACAGTAGCACCTCCTTTGCTGCCAAAGAATCCCTATCCTCGTATGAAGAAATTTCCAAGATCGTGTCAGGGAAGTGCACTGTTGTCGTTGATGTCAAGCTCACTTCCGCAGATGTGGTGCAGGTTATTTATGATGCATCCACGGATAGTGATAGGAGCCGATTGAAATGTTATATTGGGGAGGACCACAATGATATTTTGGAGAAGAAACGTAACTCTTCCGAGTAGTTCGTGGAATTGGTGAGGGTAAATCTCACTTAATTTATTGAACATTATATCGAACATGCACATGCACAATTTTGCTAAGTACTACCGTGTCAGGGCTTCCTTTTCTTACCGCTGGAGTATTTATCATGTCATTCCACTGCTTCCCAATCACTACAGATATTATTAAGAGTCGAATGGATGGAAGAAACGTTCGCAGAAACCCACCGTGCTTCCAAAGCCCTCCACATGTAACGAAACGGTAGGGCCTCCTTTCAGGATTTCAATGAACCGAGGGCGACGAAGTGCTTTTGTAACAGTATTAGTTAGAGCACGCGTTCCGCATACTATGCAATTCAGTTTGAGTCAGCATCTCGCTCCTCCCTTTGTAGTTTGGAGCTCACCATTTACGGAGAGCGCCTCTGTCGTATTTTGAATCTCGGTGTTGAGAAGCTGCATAAAATTAGGGCGTCCCTGATGCATTTGTACTGCAGGCAAAGCGAGGAGCTGCTCATCGGAGGCGTTATTAAGAACTTTCTCTGCGTCGTCGTCCATTGAATCGTCTTCCCAGCTATTGACATCGTCCAGTTGCGCCGCTGCAGTAACGAATATTTGAATGCTAACGGCAATATAGTTAGGAATATTTTGTAATGCCGAATAGAGCGCGTCTGAAATCCACTGAATATGTTCTGGGACATGATGTCAAGCCGTGACGATAATGTACTATGCGAAAATAAAATAAATTTACCAGCTTCTCGGATAGCCCATACGAATACCACACGCTTGGTAAATATCTCGCAAGACCTTGTTCGACTAGGCAGAAGAACGATCAGAATTATATGATGCGATTGCAATGAAATAAAGCATACTGTAAAATATCCAGGAAGAGAGGAATCGTGAACGAGACACCAGATCCGCCTGTAAAAGCATCACAAACGTAAAACATGGAAAGCGTAGTTAATCTCGTACTTACCAGCGATGAGAACCACGGTATCAGAATCCGAAAGACGAGGTAAGCAGCTATACGGACCATCCACCCATACGGATAATGAGCGGTCCTCGGAGGCTGTATCCAGTAATCGTTTCGTAAACCCACTCCGTACGCGCATAAAGAACACCAGGCATTTTCTCGAATCTTTTGTACCATTGTTTCTATGACCTTCTTTAGTACTCTGAATCTCTTTAGTCTCTCCAACTTCGCCCCCAAGTGCGGGAATACATCCGCCAGAAACATTGATACTGGAAATCGTAAACGGATGGGCCGCTAATAGGTTCCACGAAATTTCAACCATAGTGAGATACGCACTCTGTCCTGGACTCCAAGGGATGAACTCTGGACCGTAGACAGTGAGCCGCAGGAATTCCGGACAGAGGACGTCGACGTATGCATTTAATTTCTTGGAAGATGCGCCTTTGTAGAAGAAGTATAGGTACTTGTGCCAGAGAATGCGGATGGCACGGGCGACGCGATCGAAGATCCATAATCCAAAGGCGGGCCAGACAAGGTAGCCGAATCTATTAATATGAAAACGATGGTTTGAGAATGAAGAATGGAATGCACGTAAGATGAACCGCATACTCGAATGAATTTGCGTGGACATACGCTCCAATGAGGAACGACCTAAAATTCTGCTGAGTTCCATACACATCATTTCGCGAATTATCGTACTCACAAGACTAGTATAAAATGAGCAATTAGGAAGATCTCGTAGTTCATCTCCCGGATCCGTCGAACAGAGAGCACGAATAGCAACGTTAATGCAACAGCAGCCATAATTCCTAACCGGATAGCGGGCTCAGACACAGCCAGCTTGCCATTCAAACTGTAATAGAACGTGCAAATTCAAAAAAAATGATTAGAATAAAACTCAGAGAATTTGGTACACATACCCTAACTTGATCTAGCGTTTGTTAATATTTGAATTACAGATGAGGTGAGATAGAATTTCTGAAAAACTCACTCGGCCTCCGGCATGAATCCATATCATTACACAGACGATACGCGCTGACATTCGATGGAGTAAATTCAACTGCAGAGAAGTTGAATTGTCAGTTCCATGTATGCACAAAAGAGAAGAAAAATAACTTACCCTATCGAAACTCACGCCCGTGAGCACTATAAAAAATGACACCAGTCAATCATAAAAAACGCCGAGGAATTAGACAATAGCATTGATCTTCGAAGAACCTGTTACTTACAAGAAATGAAATTATTTTTCATCCCCAATGCCGCGACGAGAGGTAACTGCGCTGTCAGGATAGTCCCAGCCACGTTGGCCCAGTACTTCGGGTCATACTTCACACCTTTCAAACTGGTAGCTATATAAAACGAATCGAAAAATCAATTGTTAAAACACACGGTAAGTTGACAAAAGATATTGAAAAGAGCACTCCGAACGTACAATTGATCAGTGTCCACGAAAATAGCAGCGCCCCATATCCTAACGTCAGGAAAAGCTCGGCCAAATTCACCGTGACCCAGTGCTTTCCGCGAATGACGATGGGGATCGTCCATCTGAAGCCCCACACGCGCAAGGTGTCGATCACTGCGAAGGGAAGCTGTCGGATAGCCGAGTGTGCTTTAGGCTGCCTGCGCTTGGGTCCCCGCAGCCAGACGTAGAGGATGCCGATCCAATGCACGATAGAGAGGAACCCGATGAAGCCTATGAGAGCGTACCATACAATCTTATAGTAGGTGTGCACGTGCGCGGAGCGAAAGACCTTGTCGGGGTCAGGAGCTTTCCTCGCGGCGGCGGCGACGTGGAATGTCAAATTACTCATGGGGCCACTCAGATAGGAGGAAGATATCGAGTATACCGTGGGGGTATAGGCGTTTAAGTATACATGGTTACTAGGTTTGTGAAACCTCCAATCGGGGGCTTCGCCTCACACTTAAATCTGAGACACGGACCTGCATACTATGGCCATGCCTAGGATCGACGCGATAAATTCAGACATTCAGTCTTAAACCCTTAAGTTCAAGTGAGGAGACGGCGGCTATGCATAACACGTCGTGTCAGGCACTGTAATGTTCAAATTATCCGTTAAAACCAGTAGGGTGCAAGGCAGCTGGCGCTTACTATACACCCTTGGAGTTCTTCAGCGCGAAGATGCGAGGTCGGTTCGGCGGTCGCGTCGAACCATTCATCGATCCAAGTCTTGCATCAATCACGATTCACAGTATTCTGATTATCTGAGTCTCGTTATCGGATTGGATTGAATGTTTTATCTTAGCCTCATCCTGGCTTATAGATACAGTTTGGATCCCAACATGAAACTCACTACCAAAATCAGTCCTGTGGCTGCCCACGGCCTGCAAAACTTGAGCTTTAAAACTTTAACTGGTGGAGACTTGATGTAATTAGCGCTAATTATAAGTCCTGTAACGAGACTATGTATGTACGTGGGCCATGGTGTATCTATTGCTGAAAAATGAAGTTAGCTTCAACATTGTGAAGAAAATATAAAGAATCCTACCACCGCGAGCAACGAGTCGGCCGTGCCAATCCAAGTTGAAGATGGGTGAGTGATAGTCTGTTCGTCAATATCACAGTGTTAGCGTAATAGAGTTTTTACAGCTCGCTGCACAATATAACCAAATAACGCAGTTCAATAGCACGACCGTGATCTGTCACATGTCTCCTGCTCACAACCGGACGAATGACCGCGAACCTTACCGAACTCGACCTCAAATTGATCGGCATAATGGCTCCGCGTCGACGTATGAATGATATCATACGCAAATCTATCCGCAGAGTGACAAGTCTCTAACACATTCCACAGAAATGCATTGCATTGACAGGAATTTCGGAATAGTTCTGTGCCTTTCCAAGGACCGTACTGTCTCCTGCACCACCGATTTCCACCCTGCTGTCGTCAAACATCACGGGGAGGAAAGACTCTCATGACAGACCTAGACTCATTCCTACATCTCTTCAAAGTCCTGGACCTTTACCTCCCTCTGATCAGCAAGTGCTAAGACAAGGCATGGAGCGTAACAACCCTCACAGCACCGGGAGCACACGGCTGCAAGATTCACAAGGAGGGTCGACGCTTGTCCCCGATTCCCCCCCAAACGTCGAGCCCAAGATATCATCCCATTCTAGACGTCAGTCGACGAGGCGTTGCATCGAGTTTACTCATATCGTCAGGAACGAAGGTTCGCATGTCGAACCCAGACCTATCTCTGAATATTCAGAGAATACCAAACGCGACACATCATCATCTTCTGTTCTGCAAAGGCAGAGCTGCAGCGTCGAGCGTAGATCCACCAATTGGCCTTTTTCTGAATCTCCAGAGCAAATCGAATGCGCAGGGTTACCCCGCCCAGATCATCAGCAGCCAAAGCGCCAGCCTACACGAGTTTCTGTTGAGTTCTTTGATTCTCCAGGTGTTCTTCACCTTGCGCGGACCTTTACAAGTTCCTCTGGAACTGCAGCCCTTGTAGGCGAGGAATATACTGAGGTGGATCGGGAAACATTTGGCGAGCCGTTAGAAGCTAAGCTAGCACTGCGTAATTTCTTATATCAGTGAGTAAGACGTTGCTATTATGATTGACTTTTCTCAACGCACTTCTCAGATGGGAAAATTCCGGACATGAGGCGAAGAGGCTAGGCATGGTATATGAAAATCTCCATGTCATAGGCGCCGGCCGTTCTTGGGCGTTCCAACCAACACTAGCGTCCACATTCAATCCTTTCAACATCATCGAATATATACGTTCGTTTTTTCACCCGCCTTTGCACGATATTATCCGCAACTTCGATGGCGTGGTTTCTCCAGGCGAAATGCTTCGTGAGCACCTGGCGTTGTATGAACTGATGCGCGGACCCCTCATGAAGCTACATCAGTCGTGCTTGGAAGGCCGAGAGCTGGATGCAGTACTTTCCTAAAGGTCCTCGCAAATCTACGCCATAAATTTCATTCTGTCGAAGGAAATGTTCACTACGACACCTTTACGCCGGCGCAAATCACCAAGCATTACCGTGGAGACGTTCAGTATTTCTATGAAGGAGAGCATCATTGGCCCGTGCTTACGGTGGACCAGACTATTCACTTCGCTGCAAAGACTCGGGCGTTGGAACCAGTAATGTGTGGGATGACTAGGAGCCAGTACACACGCCTTTTGACGGACATATATATCACCATGTTCGGTTTAGGGCATCTGAAAGATAGCCGTATTGGTGGGTTTGGAGTTCCAGGCATCAGCGTCGCAGAGCAGCTCCGTGTTTCGTAAGCATACTTTTATGACGCCCTTTCCAGAATACTGACTTTGTTCTAGGGTTTGCGAGATGTTGGCCAATAGGTGTCGGATAGCTTTCTGGGACAAGTAACTTATTTTCTGACTGTGATGCCTCCGTGTTTTGACAAGATATTTGCATATTTAGCTCAACGAAGAAACTCGATGGAAGTGCTTCCTTAGAGTTTGTCCGATCGCTGCGCATGGCAACTGACTTGGCCGGCATTTCGACTGTGGCGTCTCTTCATCAGGTCGGAGAGAAAATGTACGAACTCTTTGACAAAGTATGCCTGATTTATGAAGGCAAACTGGCATACTTCGGGAGAGCCGATCAGGCGCGACAGTACTTCATCGATATGGGATATGTCCCAATCGACTCCCGACAGACAACTGCGGACTTTCTAGTATCTGTTACAGATATTCGTATGCGGAATTCTTATCCAAGCAGAATAACCCCCCACGTTCCTTGGAGTGCAACGGAGTTCGAAGCGCATTACCGAATATCAGAGGCCAGAATAACGACTCTGAAGGAAATCTCTTCGTATAAACGATCGAAAGTGAATATCATAAAAGAGGTAAAATATCCAAAAGGATTCGCGAGATGGCTTCCGGTTAGAATCCTCTTTCTGTATTGAAGGCGCAATCATACTCATCACTTCTTATAGCATTCAAATACCGTCTCGATACCTATGCAAGCAAAGTTAGTGTTTATTCGACAGATACAGTTGACGAAATCTGTCTTGGTTTATCGAGTTATTACATCCATGTGAGCGTTTCCTTCTATTAGGTTGTCGACTTTCTTCTTAATTTGATATGTGATTAGTGGATCCATTGCAGAGGGATGTGTCCTCGGGGCGAACTTTGAACAGTTGCCCAATACAACCTCCTCATACTTTTCTCGATCCGGTATTGTTTTCCTGTGCGTCGCTAGGGCCCTGAACCAGATACGGCTACTAACCTGTTGATTTTAGCTCTCTAATGATACCAACGTTGGTTGTGATAGAGGAAGTTTCAAACGTCTTTCGATTTCGAACGGTCGTTTTCCGCCAGACTTGGGCGGCGTTGCATCATCAGGGGATGGAATCTATTGCTTGGACGTTATTTGATGCATTCTTTACCTTTATGGACGTCGCGATGTTCATCATCCCCGTCTACTTCATTGCCGACCTCCAGCAGACCACCCAACAGTTTTTGTACGTGTCTTTTTGAATTCCGAGTTAAGGTTAAATTGCGCAACTTTTTTTAATCTGCAGCATATACTTTTTATTCCTCTTTACGATGGTCATTTGCTTGCGAAACGGAGTTCGTGCAGTGGCTGTATGTTGTAATAGCATAACTGTCGCACGGGAAAGCGCGAGAAACGCGGTGTTGATTCTATCGCTCTACCTTGGATACGAGGTCCAGCACACGCATATGCTCGGTGCATTACGATGGATAACATATATAAATGTCAGTCAATATTCTATAGATGATTTGTTTTGTCTACATATCAACTGACCTTGCCTTAGCCGTATCGCTACGCCTTCGCCGCCATGGTGACAAGTCAGTTTCGACATTTAGCTTCCTTTTGTACAAGCCTTATACCTTCTGGCCCTGGCTACGAGGACGTTTCTCCGGATAATCAAGTTTGCGGCATCCCAGGATCTGTAGCCGGCCAGCAGACAGTAGAAGGACAAGCCTACAACGATATTATATTTGGCTACAGCATTCGAAATATTTGGAGAGTGCGTTTTTATCTATAATTCTGCCTTTTGGACTTGGGTCTGAGGATCTCCTCTACAGAACTTCGGCATACTTTGCGCCTTCAGTGCTGTTTTTATTCTAATTTTTCTATTTGCTGCTGAGCTTTGGATCAAATTACCCGAACGTGCTTCCCCTTTATTGTTCAGCCGCACTTCGAGAGCTCTTGGAGGCAGGAAAAGATTTTTAGGGTTTCACGACATCGAAGAGCTCAAGGAACCGCGCGGGAGTCTGGGGATTGATGCAGCAGAAGAAACAACCGATCAGTTCGATGCTCCTACGTACAGGGAGGAGATGTCGAACGACTATCATCCAACGATCAGATCATTTTCGTGGCGCCATATAACGTTTGTTCTTCATCCTGAACTTCCTGAGCCACGTTGCCGGTTTTCCAGCGGTGTCTCTGGCTATGTCGCACCTGGGCATTTGACAGCTTTCTTGGGGGCGTCAGGTGCCGGAACGGTTTGTATATTTTGCGTCTAATTGCCTCTTGTAAACACTTATTCCTTCTAAATAGACCACCCTCCTCAAGATCTTGGCCGGTCAGATGGACTTAGGGGCCATCACGGGGGATGTATATTTCAACGGTCATCCTTTAACTTCGGATTTCGTCTCTCAGGTTGGATATTGTCAGGAAAAAGATGTTCACGTTCCCACGGAGACCGTGCGAGAGGCTTTAAAATTCTCTGCAAGATTACGCCAACCGAATTCAATTTCCGTAAAGGATAAAGATGCCTAGTACGCCTGCCTCTGATAAGCCGCATTAAAAGTCACCTCACAGATATGCTTTAGTGTAAATAGGTGTCTAGAGACGTGTGGTTTGGAGACCATTGCAGATGCAACACTTGGATCGCTTTATGAGGAACAGCTCAAGCGGGTATCCATTGCAATAGAGCTGGCAGCCAAGGTAAGCTTATGCCTCTTCCGTACGTGAAAGCAAGTCTGAGTAATCCTCGTAGCCTCTGTTACTATTATGTGTGGATAAGCCAATGTTTGGTCTTGACTCGCAAGGCGCACGAGCCACCGCTTTATTTCTTCGAAATCTTGCCACTAGGGGTCTCACTATTTTATGCACGTAGGTCGAAACCGTTGTATTTTTATTCTGGAGGATGCTGAGTTTCTTTCGCTTGGAATAGAGTTGACCAGGTAATGAAAGGTTGATCCTTATTGTTTAAATTCAATGGCTGATGGTTCCTTCGTACTAGCCTTCGGCAGAAGTGTTGCAGGTATGAATGGTCTTCGTTGCTACAACAGAGATTGTCCTGATGACTTAAATGCAGCTTTTTGATGAAGTCCTCGTCCTCCGAGAAGACGGAGAAAGCGTATACTTCGGGAACGTCGGAAGAAACGCTGTTACTCTTACCAATTACTTCGAAACCAATGGTTCACGGAAGTGTAGCTCGGATGAAAACCCGTAAGCTTGTATCTATGCGAGGGTATTATTCGTGCTGACGGACTCCGTAGGGCAGAATTTGTCCTCGATATTATCAGATACAGACCACTGACGGGCTCTGAAGACGATTGGAACAAAATATGGCTCAAATCGCGAGAATTTGAACGACTTCAATCAAGAATTGAAATGAGCCATGCTGCCGAAAGCCGTACAAGTCCTCCTGCGGCACCTATACTTCATTCGCAATTCGCAGCGACTTGGATAGAACAAGTGGTATGCCTCATGCAGCGCCAAATTCGATACTCCTGGCGCAATCCTTTCTACCTCATCATGAAATTTTATTTCAATGCGATGGCAGGAGTTGTGATCGGGCTCACGTTCTCCAGAAAATCCAATAGCATCCGTGGAACTCGGGACAATATTTTTGTATGTTATGGCATAGGATCTTTTTTTTTTTTTACGGATTCTCACTCCATCTGCAAACACTCCCTCCGTTAGGCCGTTTTCTCGGCTAGCTTTCTTGTGAGCATTTATGAGGGATCTGTTGGCTTCAGCTGAACTTATTTCACAGAGCTTTCCATTAGGCTCTCAAATTATCCCACCTTATATCGAAGTATGTTGAATTAACTTTTTGACGCCGTCTTTCTCAAATTTGGCTGAGCGTCTAGATGCGTGCTGTTTACGAAGGCCGCGAGCATCAAAGTCGCACATATCACTGGACAGCGTTGACTACTTCGTGCTTGCTTTCTGACTTACCCTGGAATTTCCTTGGCTCTTCAGTCTTTTTCTTTACTTGGTACTGGCTTACAGGTTTCCCGACATCACGCTGGGGTCTTGTCTATTTCCAGTTCGGATTTCTTTTCCCGCTGTACTACACGACGCTACCCCTAGCGGTGGCGGCCATATGTCCAAGTGTCACTGCTGGTGAATTTATTTTTGCGGCCCTTTACACTATCGTTCTTGCTTTGTAAGTTTACTCCATATTTCAGTTAGGAGAGAATCTAAGCAGCAACGATAGCGATGACGTGGTACAGCCATTTTATGATTACGGTTGGATGATATGGTTGTATTATATTACGCCAACTACATATCTCATAGATCCATGCGTCGCGCAAGGTATGCTTTCCCTTTCGTTTAGATTTCTCTCGCTGACCACTCGTAGTTGCAGCAGGCCAACCTATCCGCTGTGGTAATGATGAATTCGTCAAGCTAAATCCTCCTTCCGGAAGCACCTGTGGGCTCTACCTGGCCGGATTTATGGAGAGGGTGGGAGGCTACGTCACGAATCCTAGAGCAACTAGCGAGTGCCACGTATGCCCCTACTCTTCAGCAGATCGTTTTCTGTACCACAACTATCATATTTGGTTTGGTATGCGCTGGAAATATAGTATGATCTTCGTTGGGTTCATTGTTTTCAACGTACGTACCCTAAATGTTGCGAGAATTTCATTAACAGAAGAAGATTGCTAACGACAACTTTCAGATATGCGCCTTATACTTGTTTGCATACTTTCGTATGCGGTATATCACCAGGGGTCATTTCTCTAAGCAACGCATTCTTGGCATATTCAAGAAGTTGAAGCGCATGCGTGAGTCGCTTACCTTCTTGGGTCCATATAGCCTCCTGACTTCTCTCATTGCAAAGCGCACCTCTGAATCCTCGAGCCACAGCATCACCAAATGCAGTAGATCCTTATACTGGCATTTCATAGATAACATACAAGGACCACAAAATAATGAAATAGATTTTCATAATCCTAAATATCGAAAAAGCATCTCATAATCCCAATAACGATCATCATGGAACGTAAAGAACCAGAAGAACATTAACGACAAGCTTCTCTAGCTCTCCGGCAGATACAAAATGGACACGTTCTTTGCCCACGACCGGCGCAGGGTTATTCCAGTCCGTCAGAATGCTAATATCTGCCTCTGTGAGCGCAATGGCACCACTATGTTCGACCAAAGACCTGATGGCATCCACTTCCTCTGATCCCGACTCCCCATACGGATTAAACGCTCCCCGCACGGGTGGAACGGATCCTCTGCCCCCATTAATGACGCCGAAAGGCATTCGCCCGCCCTGCATCATCCCTTTCGCCTGAGCACCTATAATATCCTCTCCAAAGAATTCCACCGTCCGATCTACGGGCCAGATATAGCCACCTGCAGTCCAATGTAACTCGGGGGCGAGCTTGTACATCTTGATGGCATGGTAAAGTAAAGAATCTCCACCCTTCAGCTGTGGGACGAGTGACTCCGCCAGGACCTCAGAAGGATTCACCCCGTAATCATGGGCGATGTAAAACGCGATCTTACGACCTCGGGACATATTCAGAATCGGCGCCATTAAATCGAAAAAATAGTCACTAGGGCTGATGAGAGGATCGGGGTCAACACCAGCGGGTCCGAATGTCTTCAGGAAGATGCCATAGGAAATTGACAACCGACAACCCTTCTGGACCGTTTCTATCTCGTAGTCGCAGTCTGCAAGGAAAGCCGTCCACTCGATATCCCCGGTTTTTCCAGCCCGACCGTAGAATTTCTCTTCATTCCCGACTGGATCTCGAACAATCAACGCTCCACCTCGGAACCGTACAGGCAAGGTCACGACGATCGTTGCTGATCGCCCATCGTTGCGCAAGCTCACAGGCTGGCGACTCATTCGTCCTCCGTTACCAACTACCTCCAGCTTATCTCTCATCACTGTGAGATAATGGCCAGCGGGCAAATTGGGGAATAGTGAGGTACGGATGGCATCGAGGATGGGGTGATTGGCGATCTCGAGAGATGCAGTGAGTGGGAGGTTGGGAGGATAGAATAGCGACTCGTGATCTGAGTAATCGTCGAAATCCGCGGTTTGGTGCGGCCTACAAGCCGCTATGAGCACGTCCAGTGCGGGAGGGGTGTTGTAATCGACATCGATAGGAAAATCCAGAGAGTGAGTAATCCCACTCTAACACGAACAAGGATGAGAAATATCCACGGTCAGGATAGTAATGATCATGCTTACCTTGGATCGAAAGAATAATACCATCTGGGACGCATCTGCAGGTATACGACCAGAGATAGCGAACTGTCTGTCTCTGGCAGCCAATAGTCTTGCTACGTTGTCGCGGTACAGTAGTTCATCCTGGTAGGCTGGCTCCGCGGTGGGCATGGACCTCCGCGAGACTGAGGCAGATTTTGGTACCTTCTCAATCTGGAAGTCCGTCACACTTGGCGATCTGTTGAATGGAGGCGAACGAGAAAGACTTGATGGTGTCGGGGACGCTGCCCGACTTATGGGCATCAAAGGAGATGAGTACATGACTGGTAAGCTGGGGAGGTATCGATAGCGGTGAAGATCAAAGGGCTATTGCTTTTGTATAGCGCCAGGACGCGGGATGGAGCTAATAATGGTGGATGACACGGCGACACCAAAGATAGCATGCCCCTAGCTTGCTTTTGCCAGGAGCTCCACGCGTATGCAACGTGTTGCATGATCATATCAGAACTTGCCTATCAGCTGGATCTTTGCTTTGTATGCTTTATAGAGACAGCTAGCCTGTTCTACGCGCATCGATTATGCTCATGGCCCACGGGGATCAGCCCCGAAACATAGGAACCGTACATGCGACTGGCGGAATGGTACAGCCTGTGGTAAGAGCACGTTCAGTCCATTCGTCTAGCAACTAAAACAACGAAGAAACAACGAGGATTCAGTTGTTTAATGCCTTTTCTTTGCAGCTTCGAATGATCTTTGCACAGGGCGGGACTTGATGGGTGAGATCTAGACGGAAAATGAATTGAACACGTTGAGATGCGCCAATCAGTACCCGACAACAAAGGGGCACTGTATTCTGAGAAAGAACAGGCGATAGAGGTATTGTAAGAGTTTCGAAAAGTAGGAATGACATACTTCACAATCCTTCTTCCGCCTTGCTACCACTTGGGATATCCCTAAGCAAACGGAAATCATCGTCATTATCCCCTGAAACTTAAAACTTAGAACTAGTTGCGACCAATACTCTGAAATTTAGTATTTATTAACCAAGCAGTGCCTGGGCCGCTGTGCAAAGTTTGTCCGTGCAAGTTTATATTTGCGAGTAGTGTTGTCCGTGTTGCTAGCCAGAGAGTAGTCCCAATGGACTATCGACGCCTAGAGAAGGGGCACGGCTATCAAGAGCACATTCAAAAACAAAAGTAGGGACGACATACTGACAGGATTCTTACAACAGCCTGTACCCCCTCTCTTCTATGCCTATCGTCTCCCGAAAAAGGATCACTGCCACTTTCAGAACACGGTGAATATCGAGCCCCAACGTTGCCAGTCGCTCTTGAGTCGGAGTCGATTATTCTCCTGCAATAGAGTTTTTGGGATATATTCTTTATCAAGGAACAATCGTGGTTTACCTTTATCAGCAACTAACCCCTTGTCCTGCTTCGTGATGGCCTACTGTGCCATCACCGCTCCTAACGGATACTGTGGCCAGTAAGCTGAACTTTGCTCTAGGCAGAGTTGGTTTACGCAATTCTGTGTTCAGCCTTATCGATTCGCGCTCATTCTTGACGCAGTTTCCCGCTGCAAGGTTTATGTTTGTGACTGGGTTCCCCTAGCGTCATCGTATCTTGGAAGAAAACAAACCATCATGAATAACTCAGAAGAACCTGTAAAGGGAACATACTGTTCATTATACTCCGGTTCTCGATATCTGCTTCAAAAAGCCGTCAGTGACAGCACTCAACATCCTCACCCAATGACACTTGTTTTGAAGAGAGTATGAATGTAGTAACCAGGTCTGCAAGCAGCGCCCTATAAAATTATGCACCATTATATATATACCAACTAGTAAGCGTCCAAGGTCGGGTCTGTGTGGCTGATATTACAAAAGAAAAGCGAAGTGTGCCAACTCCTGTAGTGCTCCTGAAAGAAGGGAAAACGCGGAGGTCTAGGATAGAAAAGGATTTTTTTTTCAATCGAAAGCAAAGGGCAAGCATGCGCAACATAGCTATGTGGTGTGGTGTGTATATCGCCTCGTCGCATCCCATCCGCATCATCCATCCCATTACATGACAATGGTAATGGGATTACTAGAGCTCGAAGATCATCGAGTCTCTGTCGTCCGCCCAGAGCCGGCCCCACTCGAGGCACAGTCTGTACACGTACACTATAGGAGGGCGGGTGTCAGCGAGCATGTCAAAAACATAAATCAGGCAGAATACCAGCAAAAGCTAAAAACATGTGTCATGAAAGTAAACGCAACGCGGGCATGTATGGGCGAGAAGGTCGACCTTCCGCATGGATGGTAGAAAAAGGCATAGCACACACGTGGATAGAGGAAAAGCAGGACACCCATATGCATAGCCCATGTGCACTCCCAAGAAGAAAAAAATCACAACGGAAGCCCAGCCCACTCACCCTCCATATCGATAGTCCGTCCAATCGTCTTCTTCCACTGTTTTCCTGCGCGCGCGATGCGCCTCAATCTCACATCTCCTTCTGCGGACCTTCTCTGCTCTGCCGAGCGTTTTTTCTCCTCAGGGGTAGCGTCATCGGAGAGTACAGCAGTGTCCCCAGTGAGGACAGCAAACGCGGCTGGTGGAGGCCCAGAGAAGTACGAGACGATATTGTATATCTCTTTATAGCTCGCGGAGAGTGGGATGAAGTGTACCCTGCGAGGCGTGCGATGAGCAACACGAAGAAAAGGAGGAAGGGGTGCCCAACTAACCATGGCTCGATCCAATCATGGAAATACTCATCATACACCGTCGCTTTCACCGGCACACTGTCGCTCGCCAAAAACGCCATAAACCGCCCCGAATAGCTCATCCCATCCAGATCGACGAGGTACTTGTACGCCCAATGTCTCCCTAGGGGCACAGAGTCCCCGAAGCGGTGAAGATCCATGAGGGCCTGCAGTCCACCGGGGTACGCTGCCTCCCCAACGAGCTTGACGAACGCCGTGTCCATCATCTCCTTGTTCAGCGTCCCAAGGGGCACAGGGACGGTCGGGTACGACGTGGGCGGTGCTTCGGTGGGCGGGTACGCAAACGTCACCGAGATATTCGTGTCCTGGCTCTGGTCTGACGTGAGCCTCAGGAACCTGTGCCGCTGGAACTGGGGTTGGAACCCGGGCGGGTGGTTCCCCCCGCCCGTCGTCGCCCCACGCCAGAAGACCTTATCCATCTTCTCCTCCCAGGGCACCTCCATCGGATCGACCTCCTTCAGCTCGAGGTTGACCGGGTCCCAGCCGTACGTGTACCGCTGCGTGCTCCCGTAGTAGTAGTGGCTCGGGATGCGGATGTCGAGAAAGCCCTTGGCCTTGGCGGGGGAGAAGACGGGGTACAGGGCGGGGATGGAGCGCCAGTCGGAGAAGAAGTGCCCTTGGGTGTAATGTGCCCAGGGGGCGAGGCAGTAGTCGAGTGTGGAGGAGGTGGTGGGGGTGAAGGTGAAGGAACCCCCCGCTGGGGAGGTGGATCCGGCGGGGGAGGTCGGGGCGAGGTAATCGTGTATCTGGGTAAAAGGTATTGCTCGTCAGCATGCGCGTGTAAGGAAGGAGGGAAAAACGAACCTGGTATGCGAATGGATTTCGCAGAGAAGAGAAAAGTTGTCTTGCGGGGGTGCCGGGCTCGCAGGTGCGTCGCCAGGCCTCCCAGACGTTGCCGTCGTCGCCCCAGTCGGGGCGGAAGGGGCCGCCAAGGACGGTTTCGATGCCAGCTTTTCGTGTTTGAGAAAGTTCAGAGTTACCAACGGAGGAAACGGCATGAATACGAGGAAGGAGGAGCATGCAAATAGAATGAGAGAAGGAGCAAGCGGTAGATGGAGGGAGGAGAAGGAAAGAACTAATAATCAGCATCCCATACCAACAGAACCGACACGAAAACAACGCACCAGACGAGTCCTCCACGGTCAGATTCGGTCTCTGACGGTGCTCCCACGGCACGAGGACGCGGCCCTCGGCTTTGGCGTTAATGGGAAAATCCATGTCTGGGAGCTGTGGGGAGGGAAGGAGAGAGTTAGCACGGTGAAAAAACGGGACGAGATGAGGAAGAAAGAAAGATGGCAAAAGGAAGAAAGAAAGAAAAGGACGGAGGGAGAGAGAATAATAATGAGTGAGACTAGAATGAACAAGTACGATGGCAGAACAAGGAATCATATCAGAGGAGAATGAAAAGATGAATGAAAACGTTCAGAGAAAGACGGCGGCCTCCGACCCAGAACGCGAGTGAACGAGTTCAAGATGCCCATAAGGCGAATGCAAACACAACAGGAGCAAAAAGCCGAGAAAATGGCGCCCAGAACGTGACCGCGAATGAGAATGCCATCCAGGAACGCTGGGGCTCGGAAGAACGGGAACACAAATAATAGAGTGAAAGTGCCCAGAAGGTAAAATGAGGGAAAAGGGAGGATGTCAATGTTCAGAACATCGAATAAAAAAATAGGGCAAGATCCAGCAAAAAGTCAGAATTCGCGAAGTGAATGTGTTAAGGGCCACACAAGAAGAGAAAAACGAGAATGAAAAGGTCCAGAACGAGCTCCAGTGCAGAATACTGGGGCTCGAAAGGCGGCTGAGCTGGTGAAATAGCGACGTTCTGAGCATGAATGAGTGAGACAATGGGCGTTATTGCGAACGATAGCGTTCGGAAGGTAACTGAGAAGTAGAACACGGCGAAAGCATATGGGACGGTGGGGAGGCATAAAGAGAATGCAAGGGAAAGAAGGAGGATGCAAGAGAAGGGCAGCAAACCCCAGCGAAGAGGACAGCAAATGCCAATTAGAGCAGTAATGTGGGACACGAGGGGAGGGGCCAACGGGAAGATAACGAAGAATGCAAAGACACCAATAGCGAACGCCAACGAGTAAAGGCCAGCGGTGAAGATGGCTCACTCCAACGAGAAAGAGCTGGACGCCAACATGAAAGAAGTGAACGCAAAGATAACATTTGAAGAGAACGACATAACGAGCGTACGCACCCTACTCTCGAACTTGCCAATCATGGAGCGGAACCCCTTCGCCCTCGCGCTGACCTCTGAGTCCTGGAAGCCATGCTGCATATTCACCGTCGTCGCCACGCCACTTCGTATCCTCACCAGGTCAATCGACGGCAGCTCGCCCACCTGCCCAGTCCCACGTCAGCCCTATCTTCCTCTAATAACAGAGGAAAGCACGCACCTGGTCTGCCCTCCGCCTCAGCTCCTCCCCCGACAACTCCCAGAAGGGTGCGAGATCAGCAATGAGCCCATCGTACTCATCCACCATCACGACCCCATGCTTTTTCGCGAACGCCCACCACTCGTCGAACCCCTTTGGCGGGGGCCGACCATATCGTCTCCTATACTCCGCGACCGCCTCCCGCAGGGTCGTGCTCTGCCTAGCCACCTTGTCCCTGTACGCGCCCTCCGCGTCCTCCATGAGCTTCTGCACGGGGTGCTCCGTCTTCACCTGCAGCAGGGGGGCCAGGGGGGCGGGGGGCAGCGGATCATCGGGCACCGGCACCGGGATGGGCACGCTGGATGGGTGTTGGGACTCGCTAGCGTAGAAGCCCGCGCGGAGGAAGACGAGGAAGACCAAGAGGAGGAAGAGGTACGCGCTGTTGAGGCGGAGGCAGGCGAGCACGGACTGGCGCCTGTGCCGCATGGTGGGGGGCTTGGACTTGCTGGGGGTTGCGGGGAGGAGGAGGTCGTGCTCGTGCTCGTGCTCGGGGGCGTCGAGAAACTGGGCCTCTTCGACGTCGCTCCCTGGGCGGCGGTGGCCCGGGCGCTGGTGGGGGGCGTCCCACGCTTTGGTGTTGTTTGGCGGCGGGAGGGACATCGTCGTGGACGATGTGACTGCCCACTGTGCTACGTGGTGTGGAGAGGTAAACACGCCGTGGATAAAAAGTCAGAATACAGCAACGGGCGGCTATTACTGAGTGCGCTGCCACACACAGACGCACCCTGGGTCCTCACCAGCATCCCCGGCTGCCACGCATGGGAGCTCCGCGTCCATTGGCGCCCTATCACCCGCATCTGATCCGCTTGTCGACATGCTCGACTCTGCCTTATCGCCCGGGGGACATCGCTCTCATAGGCACCATCTCCAGTCAGGTAGGCTCCCGTCGCCACGAGCGTGATACCCATGCTCGTTATTCGTCTACCTGCAAAGACAGGACTCGCCTCGTCCTCAGTGTCAAGCGCTGAGAGATTCCACCACTTCATTCATTTACCTCTCGCTCACTTACATACATCCCCGCAGAACATTCTACCTTTTACCAATGCCCCCTTTACACCCGCTGCTCCAGGCCCGTTTACACCAGCGAGCCTCCCATCGACGTTCGTTCCTTGGAAAACCTTGTGCCGCTGACGTCCACGGAGGCAGCCCATCAACGTCAGCGACGTTCCATCGGAACCGACGTGGCCTATTTCTCCTGGGGTACTTGCTCTGGAGCTCGATACTGGCATGCGTGTACGGGTGCATGGGATCCCTAAGACAGCCGCGGTCTGCGTACAACCTTGCCAGCCTCAGACGCCGTTCACGCTGCTTGCTGCCATCGCCTGGATTTACCGGGGATTTACCTCCGGGACACAGAATCAGATGATCTGCGCTAAATTCCTTCCTCTCGCCATCCAGATTTGTTCATCTGTTCAACTTGATTCCATCTTGTTCATCTGTCGAACTGTTCATCTCCCGTCCCATCTGTTCGACGCCCATCTGTTCAACTCGCATTCACCTGCCCTCCTCGCGTTCAACCCGTTCATCTATTCAGCTTGAATCCATCCATTCGACGCGCTGTCCTAAAATGCTCAACTGCCCACCGACATCATCGACACCATTCAAGACACATACCCATTCATATTTTTTTTTTTTCAAAAACCACCCAGTACGCCTCATAAATTCATCAATTTAGAACACTCCCGGAGGGAACGCATCCTCCTCCTGTCCAATCCCCATCCCGAACCCTATTCCCTCCTGCGCATCCCCACACTCCCACTATATCCTGACAGCGGCATACTGCCCAATGCTGGCACTTTCCTCGTACGCACGCGCGACACACTCCAAGCGCCGGCATTGCTCTGCCGCATTGCGTGCCTGGACAAAAACTTGTTCCACTTCCTCCCACCCTATACCTTCAATGCAGTCCCAGTCTCAGTAATATAATCTTCTGAGGTTTTTCAGGGTTCGGAGGCATGGGATTTGAAATTAACAAGGTGAAGTTGGAATCAGTATTCTGACTGCGTACAATTTCAATTTAATTTCAGGCGCTTTATGTACGTGCATTCAAGAGCGAAAGTTCTCGCAAGTTGGGAACACCACGAATGATAGACCACATATAGCTTCCGTCGAAATGTACGTATTCGTCGGGAGACTTCTTCCACGCATCGCTCTCTTCATACGTGCGCATACCGGGAAACCTCTCCAATTCTTGCTTGATAGTTCTGGATATTTGACATATCGCGAGGCTTCTGAGATTGGACAAACCGTTCGGAGACTGGGCGTAACGAGAGCACACCGTCAACCTTTGCTAGACAGAATGCATCCTGCGCAGATATCCGATTATACTCCGCAGCATCCCGGCATCCATTGGGTGTGAAGAGATTACTCAGGCTTAGGCATAGCAAATGTAGACATTCGTCCATAGCATGCGAAGTGTAATTAGCAAATGATATAAAATTTAAAACGTAGGAATGAGCTGGGAAAGAATATTGAGTATACATAATACCAGAAACCCCAAAATGCTGAATTACGGTCGACTATTCGTTCGGAACTTCATACAAACGATAGATGGCCTCTCTGCATGTCTTTTCTTTGTAAATGTTTGCTGCATGTCTGTCCACTCTGCGGTGACCAGCATCCCTTATAATGTCTATATCCATATCCCTCATATTCATACGCAAGAGCAGCTGATTCTTTGCATCAGCTCGAATATAACGATTGATGAATCTGCAAGGACACATCAGTTCTTGACGATTAGAAAATGCAGCAAAGGACTTACTCCAAGCAGCTCAAGGCGCTCATCGGTTGTTGAATGCGTAGTCCTGTAAGGCTAGAAATACCTTCGAAAGGCTCTGCTCTGCGTGCAATCATCAAAGGTCCCTCCTGGATGTGGATCGGAAAACTGAAGGACTGATCACTGTCGTTCGCAAATTGAATATAACCGACAGGGTCAGAACCACGACCTGCGGCATCTATTTCATTTCTCATTCGCTTCCGTAACTTCATCCGCCTGGGAGTTAGAGGAACGTGCAATTACCTAACAGCATTTAGTGAGTCTATACTAGTAAAGTGTTAGTGTCATTACATTAATATCTACCGAGAGTGCGTTGCAGCTAGGAAAAGTGCGATGCCGAGAGGAAAGTGTGATGCAGGAGGAAAGTGTCATAAGGCCAGGAGTTTGATTCCGGCCCGTTATATCGTGGGAATTTTCAAAATAAAGTCTGGATATATTGCCTGAAGGTTAACGTCACAGCAGGATAAAGCCATTACGTGCGAAAGGGCTTGGTAGATAGAGCTAGACTTACTCGAGTAGCTCTTTACTTTAATTGAAGCCCAATTTACAAATTTCATTAGGCTTGGCCTATAACAAGATAGACATAAGTGAAAGCAACAAGGAGACAAAGAGACATAATCTTAAGAGAGCCATTTCTGAAACTTGAATGGCTCTCTTAAAGACGCAACAGTGTCTGTGGTCATTATAAATTAATACTATGTCCGATCGTGAAAGTGGCCCATCATGGCGGGCCGGATCGCAGGCCGGCAATGTAACTTGCACTTTGCTCTTTCCCTGAATCGCACTGTCAAAATTGAATCACACTTTTTCAAAATCAATCACGCTCTCCAAATTGTACCATCGCACTCTCAAGAACTCAACTGCACTTTTTCCTTTAAGCTATCGCACTATTCGCCGTGTGATCGCACTTTTCGGAAGTTCTATTACAATAGCATCAACACTCTTTTCGTCATTACTCAAATTGGCAGTCCTATCTATCCTGACGCTTTGTTCGTCACAGATCAACATCATCCTTCATTGCCAGGAGACGGGATGGGTGGGTGCTGTCGTGCAAAAAATAGGCAAAATATTCGCTTTTACCCACTCGACGGAAGCCGGCCTGTTTATCAAGATAAGTGTCAAACTGTAGGTTGTAAAACACCAAGTACTGGACCTTTCGGAAGAATTGCACTACTCGAGCATGCTTGGCAATTGCAGAAGGAGAACCTTGTTCCAGGGGAATCACCTCAGTTGACCAAGGCATTACATATATGAACCGGACGAGCTGTAGAGTAGATAAGCTGCTAAGCAGTGTAGAGGTCTTAGCATTCAAAAGAACGACTCACTCTAAGTGAACTTCGCGCGAACAATTGCTTTAGCACCCACGTGCCTATTCCTCGACCACGAAACTCAGGATTAATCTGGAAATCATCCTTTGCGTAGAGTTTATCGTCAGAAATGTAAACAAATGATCCGATATTCAATTCCTTCTGAAAAACCCCAGTTCCTGCGCGAGCACCACCTTTCAAAAATTCTTGGCGAATATTACCGGTGCTTTTGTTCAAAAGCGCGTTTCCAAGTTCCTCAAGATCCTGCATCATACCGATATCAATTTAGCTCGAAAGAATACCACTGATATCTACAACTCACGTTTCCTCCGCGTTCTGAAGCAACGAGGTTCCAGTATAAATTGCCATCGTTGGAATGTGATAGCTCTCCGGGGGCAGCCCCAAATAAAGTTGATGCTATTTGATCGGCAAATGGGCTATCTTGAACCCGCGCTCCTGCATGTACGACTTTGTACCCTAGCTTTCCGACGTGTTTGCCATCCTTGGTTGTTATGGTCACGTAGTATATCTAGTTTAAATCATAATTGTCGGAGCGAGAAATAACATTATGTATGAAATGATTTACCTTAAGCCAGGGATCATAAGCATCGTAATCAGAGTCCCCACCAGCCTCGTCAGAATTCTCATCACTACTGACGTAATCTTCATCCTCGTCCGACTCCTCCTCGTCTTCCTCGGTCCCAGAACCTCCTTCGTTTTCTTCCGACTCTTTCACCTTCACATTCTTCGTCTCTTTCATCATTTTGTATACTTTATCTTCATTGTCCTCTCCGGCGGTTTTTTTAACCTTGTGTATCCCGAATGGATCTGTGACCAGCTCCACGTGAATCCTGAGCTGCGAAAAATCGAATTTTTCCTGAGTGGACGATGAAGGCTGGCGGGGGTCAGACGACATTGCTATCGATAAAGAACACGTCGTGTATCATATAATTGAGTCGCCTTTATATGTGGCTGCGCCTCGAGGCGACATGCTCTAGAATCAACCCTATTTAAAGGAATCGTTGTTAGCAATTTTACATAAAATCACGTAATAAGGACATATTTCACCATCGCATTGCCAATGCAAGGATACACGCACTGTAACTGAATATTCTCCATCATTTTCAAGACGTATGAGTTGCTAGTTGGCCTGCGTCGCGTTGCTAAAGCCTAAGAATTTAAAGAAAAGCTTGCTTTCTACTTCCCAGATCTTTGTGTACAGATGTTGAACATGGGCGCGGGATTTAAATATACTCCGGGCCGCTGGCCGTTGGGACGTTCAATGTTCACGAGTTCAACGAGAATTCTCAAGCACTCTTCGAGTGTGCTCTAGTGAGCAAGGGCAAGGAGCAAGGCTGAATTTTGAATGTCGACGGACAGAGATGGCGCTGAAGACATTTACACTGCAACATTTTTCCGCATTTCCTGTGTTTAAATCTACTGCAAAAGGACGTGCACAATTACAAGTACCTGAGTAAGTATACAATAAGCAAGACGAGAAAAAACGCTCTGGAATGGGAATTATATTAATACACAGAATTAGGGAATAGATATATCGGAGGGCATCATTCTAGCCCTCATAGAAGTGATAGAAATATACTTACCGAAGCCAGGCTCAAAAGCAGTCATCCTATGTAGTCAGTGGAAACTGGGATAGGATGGGCGATAGCATTAGCGCTGCTGGCAGCAACATTCACAGGACAATGGGCAGTTTTCATATCGACCGTATCGCGAATGGCATGGCTTGGAGCATGAGTATGGGTAGCTTGTTGGAATATTGGTTAGTACAAACGATTCAATTCCCATCTACCCTTACTATATTTAGTGCTATGCGTCTCACCTAA
>JASFDD010000306.1:0-23954 GCA_036937055.1 Nidula microcarpa | reverse complement strand
AATATATAGTAGGATTATGGGTAATAATATAACTCTTAATATTATATAGAGAGAGACAAAGCATTAGAGAGTCTGGCAGAATCCATTTTGCACTCCTGTCCGGTGCAGTCCCAGGATCAGTCCTGAATCCGGTCAGTCTGGTGCCAAATCTGCCGGATTCTGGGGACTGGAAATTATGCATTTTTGGCTGGGCTCTCTGCCAAAATTTTTTGCCCTCAGTCCAGCGGAGTCTGGCGGAGTCTGACAGGAATCTGTGGGGGACAATAAAGACCTCATCTTCAACAACAAAAAATAGTTTAGAGAAATTTGGTTTGGTATTGATTGACCATCTAGCTGATTCATTGCAGCAAAGGTATATGCATGCTTTGATGCATGCCTTCTTGTTGTTCTGTGATTTGTACAATATATCTCTGTCTTATGTTCAATTTGACATGGCAGGATTGGGAGCCTCAGGTGGTGAAGGTCTGAAGGTTCAGTCAGCAAGTCAGATTGTTTCTATTTAGTGAAAACCTGCATGAGGCATCACGTTAAATGGTACAAATACTTTAACAATTTATTTCTTACTGTTCTATAGCTTGTAAAATAGGTCATTCTACTAAATTCATGGTTTCTAAAATCAATGTATAATGTGTGTTCTGCCTCAAAACAACTGTAGATAGGGGCCTTTTGTATATGCTATAATGTTGCTTCCAGTGCTAATTAGTTTTGATGTATCTCAATCTCACATTACTTGCATTTTATGTTAACCAACCATACATCTCATCTATTATGTGCTTTTTATCTAGTATTCAAGGAAAATCTATTAAGAACTGATATATTGCACCTGATATAAGCCAAATGGTCAGTGTAGTAAGGCATTCAGGATTCCAGTTTCAACATGTCAGCATCACATGCATGTATGAGTGCATGGCCTACTGTGCTGCTGAGCTGGTTCTCAATTCCTGCAGCCAGAGTCCAGATGCCTCCTTGGTCCAGCTGAGGAGATAACAGTGATTCTAGGTCACATGAAAATCACATGAATCAATAGATCCACAATATATCTGGTGGATCAATATGGGATAGATTTGGACTATATCTCTCCATGCTTTATTCACAATCTAATCTGAAGTATCAATTTTAATCTTATTATAAAATTATTCTTGATTCCTACAATGGCTATATTGAGGATTTATTTAAAATGAATCCAGCAGATAGATATCAACTTTATTGTAGATCTCACTTTAAATTAATCCAGGAGATATCCAATAGATATAAGGTGAAATTATTTTAATATTTATTCAAACCTAAATCAGTGAGATTATAGGGCAGTGTCTGCAGTGAAATTGATTTTTAGTATAGCAACTTCATAAACCCTTCTAGCTCAGTCATTATTTCACTGGCAAGTAACATATTTTCAATATTAAAATTTGCCACTTAAACAGTGTTTCAATTGTAAATAGTTTTTAAGATTCATTTAAATTTAAACATACTTTAATCTGTGTTATCTGTCCCCCAATGTTACTTAAAAGTGTTTATTTAAACAAAAGTCAATGTGCAGGATAGATGATTCTATTTGGAAACCCTAACACTTTTTGAGAACCTCTGATGAAATAAACTGTCTATTTGGAAACCCAGAAAGCTCTTTGGAAGCCCCAGAAATGTGTTACTTGAGCAGAAATCAACAGTTACTTAAAAAGTGTTGGTGGATACCATTGAAAATCGCATATATCAAATTTTTATATTTTTATCAGTGATGGTTTCATGAATTTAGAACCTCTGCCAGATATATTAATATACAAATTCACAGGTATTGGCATAGGATTATACATGTTCTAGAAACAAATCACTGAAATCATGAGGAATTGCTCATCTCTAAACATCCAGTGACATAGCCAAGCAACCTGACAAGTCTTTTTAATGCATAAACTATGAGTAGTCTTTTATGAAGAGGTCCATGAAACATCAGTATGTGCAATACAGTCTGATCAAAAATAGATTATAAGTACAATTTGAGGAAAAACACAAGTCTTGCAAGTCACTGAATATATCAAAAAGGAACTAACATCAACTTAAGTGTGTTGATAACTCGATGTACTTGCCTCTAGCATCGAAATATTAAATGTTAGTGGAGATACTAATGATGAGAGCAAGCAGCTGTGTGGCTGTGACTGAATACAATTTCGCACACACGTGACCAATATCCAGAGCCCCCGACCTGCACCGCCGACTTTCGTAGCACCCCCAACTTTATTTTTGTATGAGGGTTCTCAAAAGTATCGGGGTTTCCAAATAGAATTATCCATGCAGGACGTTGATTGTTTAATCAAATCTCATGAATTTACTGGCACAGGTGTGTATCTTTTATACTGACAAGTGTAGCTAGGCATGTGACAGTAAATATATAAGTAATAATGAATTGGAGGATAGGTCATTGGTAAGAGGTAAGTAAAATAAAGGTGTGATGAAAGACAAGAAAATGAATGAGTAACGAGGAGCTCATGGCAGCACTGATAGGAGAAGCATAAGCTGCAAAGAAAACAAGACTGAGACAGTGGAGTCAGTATGGATATAATAGGTGAGTGTCCATAGAAAGATTGGAGCGTCAGGGAAATAACGGAACTGTTACACTGCACCACAGCGATTTTCCTATGTTCGTGTTTATTCCTACCATTTCGTATAATTTCAATGCTAAAAGTGTTTGTTCTGGAAGCTATTCATTTACAAAACATTGTTTTGAAATAAGCCATTCACTCTGCTTGATATTGAACCGTCTAGAAGTTGATTTCCTCATATATAGATGTAGAAATTGACTCTATTCAACCATACAGCATCGGAATTCGGCACACTCAGTCACTCTGCAGGAATAGATACCTGACCAAAATCAACCGTCACTGCAGACCTCGTCGAGTGCTTGGGTAGAGCATAGATGAACCCATTCTTCGCCTCTTCATGCACTCGCGCTGAGAATGAATGCCAAGACATGGGACGTGCCTCCTTAAACTTCTCTAAAATTTGCTTTAAATGTGCCTCCCAGTCTTCTTCGATGGTCCAATAGTGGGCTCCCGGTGCAGCGTACAAAGGATTTCCAGTGCTCCATTCTTGGAGAGAAAGAATCACCTATTTAGGCGGCTGTTGAAGGGAAATTGGAGAAAGAAACAAAGGACATTACTAACGATTTTTATGGCACCTAAAACAAGCCCTACAGGATACCCCTCGTTTGATACATAACTGACTGGCTCCGGGCGAGATGTACCGTAAGCCAGAGATGCGGCTACTTGGACGAGAACGTGGTCCCCTAGTTCCCTCATCTCCGAAGAAGGCTGATTAGAATAATCAGAGGTCGTTGTAGGATTAAAATAAATAGCTACCCACTTGGGATCCTATTATGAACGGCTTTCTGTTCAGTATATCGTCAACCAATTTGGCCCTCTCCTCCGGTAAGAAGGACACAAAACCGTATCCGCTTCCTTCAAAGGGTATTATCAGGCGGCAAACCATTAGTGCATGCAGGTCATTACTGCGATTACAGGGTAGCTTTGCGGGAGGGATCAACCCGAGTATGGCTTGAAGCGCACGACTGACATTTATTTGTCGGGCACAAGCAGGAGCTTGCATTCGGGCCCAGCGCCAGATTTCATCCGGACCGTAATGATTGTCCCCTGTTGCCTTGCGATGCTGAGCTTGCTGATCCAGCAGCGCATCCTCATCGACTCCCTCATGTTCAGGAAGTATGCCTGGAGAATGGCGCCGTATTATGGAGATTATAATGTGGCGAAGCGCCCCGCTATCCGCTTGGAGCTCTGATTTTCTTAGAACCTGATTAATGTGATCAGAGCTAAAAAGATGGCTGCTCTGGTCGCTGTATTTGGCGCTTGCAACCATTTTCACGAAAATAAAGCACCGATGTATCTCGGTGGACCCCCGAGCAAAAACCTGCTGAAGGAGTTTAATCTCATTTGGACGCACCACACCCAGGTAGATGATGAGGGAACGAGCGAGCAGTGGAGTAAGAGCCCATAAGGCATCAAACACTTCTAATCCCACCTGCTTTGCCCGGGGATTTGTTATGCAGAGATTTCCTTGTATCATTCCCAGATTGGCAGCTTTGTCATCCACGGGTTCGAACGTGAGCTCGGAAATTTGCCATGATCTAGCAGTCACCCCCGAAGAGGAGCAGAAGGCGAGGAGTGTGCATTTAAGAAATTGATCACTGTTTCCAAGATAAGCCGTCACTTTCTCTTCAGCCCAAGCGCCACTCTTGCTTTTAAGGTAACTGTTGGATTGGCCAGGTTCTGTAAGAGCTCTCCACAATCGGTCTTCGTATTCTTTAAAGATGGCCTTGTTTTGTGGCTGTAAGAAGAACGACTTTGTCGAAGCAGTATCAGTGAGGCTATCCAAAGGAAAGCACCAAGGGTCAAGCACTGAGCCAGGGATTAATCCTTGGAGCACCCCCATTGCCTTCTCGCAAGATCCAACTGCTGTAGAGCGAAGCTGAGCAATGCTAAAGAATTTTTGGCGCTCTTTGCGATAGCAGTATGTTAGACTTTCTCCATTTTTTGACCAGTCTATTTTTACATTACTGGCTTCCCGTCTTGCAGTAGGAGACGCCGTTTTCCAGGCATTCCATATGCGGCCACTGAGTGTGGTAAGACCTGTTTGGTCAACAAATTTTGCATTGTCGCGAAAGAAACTAAAAGCCAAATTTAAGCTCGATGGCTCGATAAAAGCAAGAATAAACCAACCGGATAAGGGCTGTATCGGGATTGCTGTCCTGAACGTCGACAAAGCCTTCAAATGATAGCGCCATCACAGCCTCCGTGCGATCACTGCCGCGACCAATCTCTGACCTGGATAATGGCTCCACAAGCGGCAAGCGCTCTCCTTCGTCTGAGAAGTCTGTTATGGTACCTAAAGCTTCAGCAGAGGCGGTGGTCAACACCGCTTGCAGTGACATTCCCTCTATAACAGGTATTTCCTGAAACAATTCTGCAATGTCGTCATCAAGGCTCATCTGGACTTCCTCCTGAACTGGTAGCAGATCTTCCCTGAACGGTACTTGTGGGACAACGTACTCGATATTAAAACCACCAAGGACAGCACAGTGGAGAAAGGTCGAGGCAATCATTCTCCTAATTTTTGCGCAATGACCAGTAAGGAGGTTGGCAGACTGAACATGCTTCTCCCTCGAGACTATGAGTACCGCTAAGGCCTGCTCTATGACGGTTGCCACTTTGACTTTAGGATCCAGCTCAGTTTTGATGAAGTCCACAAGGATACGGTGTACCAGTCGACTAAGTTTTTCTTTGCTATAAGACCCATTTTTATCGGGAGCATTTAGCTCGCCTATTAAATTTTCGAACAGTGACACCTGGTGTGCATGCAAATAAACAAAGTTATGGTAATTAGTCATTATTTATATAGGGAACGGTGTCGCTCTTACCTGGTCAGATGTGAGACGAAGGCTGAAGCTATCCGGCAACGAGCGGTCACTGCGCCCCTTCTGATAGTTGCCGTAAAGGTTTGCCCGTATGACAAAACAAAAAATCAACACTAGACTAGCCTTATAGGCCTGAAAGGTCTGAATAGAGGAAAACTTCCTAAACGGGAGCTTCACACTGTTGGCAGTGCATATGTAAGTGGCAAATTTGTGTTCAGATGATATAGGCAGGCACCTTGCTTTCATATCATTCCGGACTCCTGCATACATTTTATCCATAATCTCTTCTGCGTGGAGCAGGTACGGCGCAAACACCTGTTGACTCAAGAAAAGAAGCCCCCGCTCGACTGTCGAAAATGTGGTGTTTTTCAACTCAGCGGCACGGATGAGTTCCTCTGAAGGCGTGGCAATAAGCTTGAGTAGGTCCCGGTGGTCATTCAACGAGTCCAGCCACTCCCACCAGGACAAGTCTATCATGTAGACAGGAGGATGGTACACATCTGCTTCTGCTATTGAATCAGCATCAAATACCAAATTTGGGTCAGGGGCCCCCTCCCAGTTGCTGCTCAGTCTAAGCCGGTAGCCGAGTGTGCGCCCCCCCCTTGGGCCGGACACTTGGCAGCTCTGTGCATAGCTCATTTGATCCTGCACAGATTCTCGGTTTACCTCTGGGCATGAGTACCTAGCAAGGTGGTGGGTGAAGGATGTCCAGGAGCTGTACCAACTAAAGCACCCCTTGCATTGATATGCCTGAGTCGGTGGCCTCAGATTGGGGATGGGCACTGGAATGGTGGTCTGTCCAATTAACCGCACCACACTGCCCTCTGTCTGGTCGAAAAGGTTGAATGCCCTCCCTACATGGGCAATCAAATCCGCCAACGGAACTTTTAGGTGCTTTACATTGGCCTTACCCCAGTACTTCAGAATATGCTTTTCCAGCCAAGGAAAAGGCACAATCATCTTGGGGGGAGCGATAATTGCATGGATGATTGGTGAGAATTTCAGCCCACCTAAAAATGACAAGACACAGCACGAATCGTCAATCAATTCCGCTGCTTTTGAACCTTCTGTCCAGGATCCATGAGAGCAAGTGTGCCGACCATCCTCCCACTTGTACTCATCTTTTCCGACTGTCAATAACACAGGAACCTCAAAGATCTTCTTCCCCTTGAGCAGGCGGTGTTTCTTGGGTAGCACCATTACAGGGATTCTTTCTTCTGCCTGTTGGAACTGCTGGATGAGTGATTTCACGTAGTGTTAAATGTGTACAGCAAGTACCTGGTTGGAGTTGTTTGTGGAATCTTGCTGTCTGCGAGGCTTGCTTTTTATAAGTGGTGATTCGAATCCATCCTCATCCCCATCCATTTCTGAGTCTCCCTGTAGCATAATAAATTAGTAAGTGCGGACTGATAAGCAAATTTGCAGTAATTACCTCGCTGGATATGTCAAATGAGCTTTGCCTAGACAATATGTCACCATCGAAGTTGTACATATGCTGTTTAAAAGAGTCAAGCAAACCAGATGGAGAGTATTGGCAATAATAGTCACCTGTGATGGTGGAACATAATCATCACTGTCCCCTTCAAATTCATCCTCCTGTAAGGAACTGGAATCGTTACATGTTGTGATGTCATGATCAAGTAGGACAGCGCCGTTTGTTCTGTGAAAGGCCGGCTTGGGTAGCGCACTACTTCTATAGGATTCAAAAAATTTCTTCTGTTTAAATGAATCAGTCCAAGCGTTAGGTGGGGAGAAATATTTGAGATGGTAATTACCGCTTTCGTGCATTGCTTATTTGCCTCATAGCTTCGGAGGAGCTCCGGTGCATTGCTAAGTAATAAGAAATACTAGTTGATGAGGGTGCCTAGCATCACTGTCGAACTTACAGATCTTCCTGAGAAACCCATGAATCCTCATTAGGATACCCCTCCCACGCTACGAGGTAATATATATTGCCTTTGGTTATTATTTAGAGATGATAAATGAGCAAAATGAAATGCGAAAAAAATTACCGTTTACTTTTTTATCTCCTTGAATTTTCTCCACTACGTAGACGCCATCTTCTCCTGGGACCTTGTTTGTTTTGGTTGATGAGGAGCTCGCCACAGTTGCATCTTCGGGCATGAGGTCAGCCCTTTTCTTTGGTGGTTGACTATCGTCATTCAATTCCGCGTCGCGCAACCGTTTGAAACTTGATCTGTATGTTTTCATGCTTGTGGAGGAACGTAAATTCACCGAATAGCTCGAAAATATAGTCAGGAATAACATACTGCTCCGTATAGTTCCACAAATGTGCGTGTTGAGGCAGACGTGAGTAAGTTGCAGCTTTATCGTTTTTTATTTGCTTAACCAGCTCCCCAGCATACAGTGGTGTAAATGTGATAGATTCTCCTGGGTCGGAATAGGCAGTGGTTTGTTTGATGCGAGTGAGGACTAAGGAGTCCAATGGAGCGCGAATCTGCAGAAATAACACAATTTAGCTAAACAATAATAAAATCAAATATTCTTGAAGCGCGATTAACGGGCTGAGGGCCAGTGTAATAGACAGCCGTCCAAGGCGACGTCGAGCACAAGGCAAAGGAACGAAGAGGACGAACGAGTGCGCAACCACTAGTGGGTTGACAAAGGCGACGGTGCCGAGGGCGAGATCACAAGTCAACGATGACGAACGATGAGGACGAGGCAGTTAGCGAAGTCGAAATGGTTCTCGGGGGAACTTAGAAGTGAGTTTGAGTTGGAATGAATCGGGGTGCGATTTATTGAGGAAAGCTAGCTATGCACATGTGGTTTTTATAGCTAGCTCGCAGGAAAATTTCTGGGGTAAATAATTTGGTGAGAAAATTCAGGACAACTGCCGGAGGAAGGTACAAATGGAAATAAGATGAGGAGATGCTGAGAGGGCAGAAGGCATAAAGATTCAACGAGAAAAGGGGAGGAGGCAGGGGTGGAGAGGACTTGTCATATTTTTAGAATGGGTTGCACACTTGATGGCTTGGCTAGATCGAAGCTCGAGATGCTGGATCGGGACGGGTGATCTGTATCCCGTAGCACTTGTTTGTTGCGGTGTGCGGGTTGGGTTGCCGACGTTGGTTGAGGTTGCTACAGAGGGCTCTTCTTGTGAGATCTGGATGCAGACAGACCAGGCCCTCTACAATGGGGAAAGTGGTTTTGAATTTTCTCCAATTCAACGGGCCGCAGTAATTCCAAAATCCTTCCACATACATGATACATTGATGACTGTTTGATTTTGGAGCCAGGAATAAAAGATGTCGCCAAGGAACTAAATAAGCGGATAAGCCAGGCCCAAGGAGCTGACAATAGTGGAATGCAGAGTTGACGTCGCGGCCGCAACTCGACACTATTTTTAAGTCTGTTACAACTTTCCTTGGCGATACAACTCCGACAGGTAAATACCCTCGCTAGAACCTTTGCTACTGCCATCTTCACCACAGGCTATGTACACCAAAGATAGCATGGAATATTTGGACTTAAGTAGGAGTGTTCCCACCAGTAGGGGTATTTAAGGAGGCAGGGGATAATGGATTAGGTGGCTCTGTCATGTAGAAACTAGATAAGTATGTGGGGTATAACGCGAAACTACTAACAGCAGGCAGGCCTTCTCAATTCAGAGTCCGACTCATTGGCACCGTGCTATCGCTATGCTGCGGCTACAGAAACTGATGTAGAAAGCAAGCGTTGCAGATTTTCTGTATCGTGGGATTTAGCGGATAAGTTGTCGCGGCGGCCACGATGTCAACTCTGCATTCCACTAATGGCCAAGGTCCTGGTTTATGTTGGGCGGTTTTTTCTAATCGAAGCCGTACTGTGAAGAATTTTTTGACACAGCAGCTATAAATAGTGATGTGACGGCTTGAGGCTGGGCACAGTACCTTTTGCATAGAAATTTGCGTGCTTGCACATACTTGCGCAAATTCGCGGGTTGCGTAAGGTTGCGTGTATGATTGCGTGCAGCAAATTTTCTCCACTGCGATGTTAATGTAAACTAATATGACTGTGTTAATGCATAATAGAAAGGATTATACTTCATAAAATATGATTTAAAAGCGATAATGGACTGATGGTCCCGGCATAACATCGCCGAAGATTTGAAACACTTCGGACTATTTTGTGAGTTCCTGTGGTAGCCTGAGGCTCCTGTTCAGGGTAGCCACTGAAACTGTTGGTTCTAAGGGCCCGTTCAAATCGCAAGCGTCGCAGGGGCTTTCCGCTTAGGTCTCGACTTTGATGGTAGCTGAACTTCCTCAAGGCAGACTCCCACGAGTTTGCAAGAGCTTTGTCACAGTTTGGTCACAATGATTAGATAATGATTTAAATATCTTGATAACTCATTTCTGCAACCATTGACACTCATTCCCCTGCAAAATGTTTTGTATTGAGTCTTCTAGGACATGAAACATCATTCTCAATTTTGATCCTGTTGAAAAAGCAATCCCAGACATATATTGTTGTGCTTTTTGGCACAGCAGTGGCTGCTGCAATTATTTCAGCTCAAGCAAAGCCTTTACCCTGACATGTGCATACCACTGCTCTTGGCAGACAAGATTGGCTTGATGAAGTCCTGGAATTGCATGTCTGACTACAAGAGCAACTTGAATTAGCCTGACAGGTTTTCTACAAATTGACAGGAATTACAAGACCCTCATGACTTGTGGGACAGCAAATATATGTTGGCAGATGAACAGCTCACTATATTTCTTCATTTTGCAAGGACAGGTGCTAGTTCATGTATGCTTCAAGAACAGTTTCAGAGAAGTGGCAACACCATCAGCAAGTGAGCACCCATGTCATCTCATACATTCATTTATATTTATTTGACCATCGCTTTTTTGTCCAGGTACATATCTCATCTCACAAATATGTTTGTGGGTACCTACACCCAATAGGACCCTGGCCAAAACTTGTTAGGCATTATGAGAGGTACATGTGATCAAATAAAATTATAAGAAAGCAGAGGGTGTAAAACAAGTGGTATAGAGGGAGTGGATAGCTGGCACAATGTGACACAGATTGCCATAATAGTGTTGTCACAGCCTGGAACAGGGCTGGAATCCAAAAGAACATATCCAAACACCCAAATCTGGCTTTGCTTAGCTATTTCAGTCATCAAACCTAGCCAGGCCCTGGAAACCAGGCTTAAGCCTTCAAAATGGTAGGCATGCCCATGTGAAGCTTGGGATCCAAATGGGCCCTAACACTTCAGCCATTGTCTTTGGATGGAAATGGAAATAGACTTTAATGAATATTATCAGTATATCAGTGACTGATATATTGACAACATGCCATTCTGCAATATGAAACACAACTTTGTGGCTATGGAATGATACATATGAACTTACTTTCATTCCCATAAATTCACCCTTCCAAAATGGAATGTTGTTTGTCTTCATGATTATTATTTGCTTATATTCCACATTCTAGGATTATGAATCACTGCTGCTGACAATTTCCCTCAAGTAATAAATTACTTTAGCTATGATAAATCTGAGAATAAAGATGCAGTGTTTATCACATTTCACACTTGAATGGTATCAAGGGAAGATAGTATGTCTCCATTTTTTATGCATAGCCTCATAAGCAAGTTATGCAACAAGATATGTCAAACATTTTGAATTTGGATTGAATTGTAGTTGATTTCAAGAGTTCCAATTACTTCATCAAGATCAGAGTTACTCCCAGTTTGTACAGTCACATTTCAATCATGTTAAGGCATTGCCCTAAAACTTGAGATCTCATGGGAACAACCTGCATTTACTTGGGCATTAGCAGATGATTTAAGAAATATTCAGCCTCCTTCTTGTCAGCACTCACATAAGTCTTTGAATATTCCACTAATCATGCATTTTAACAGTGATGTTAACAAAGAAAAATTCTCCATACAGGTTACTATGGGGTGATATAGAGACTGAGCAAAGCAAAATCTCAACACTTTGTTACAATATGATCCACAATGTGGGAATCTTGGTTTGTGGCATTTGTAGGTGTCAGCATAGATATTGGTAAGCTACACATGACTATGTGATAGTACTGTACATATGGACCATGTCAAGAACTTGTTTCCAGATAAGACCTAGAGTCGCTGGGCAATTAATAACTTGGGAGGGGCAAAAGAAAGTAACCAGAGACTCTGGTGATATCTCTGGGAACATCTTCTAGCACTACATTAAAGAGAGGGGTCAGGATGGATGACAGCTTCAGCATATGTGCTGTGCCCCCTTTGTTTCTAATGTCCAATTTACAGATAAGATTTAGTAAAGTTGAACAGAGGTAAGGGATTGCAAACTCAGCTTCCTGACCAGAGATTGGTCAGGTGAAATCTCCAGGGACCAGAGATTTAGTGTGAGAGCAATAACAATGTCAAAAGGAGATCAAGAGAGCAGAGGATGTTGAGGATGTCAGTGGTAGCTTTGCTAGTGAAGAGGATCTAGCAGTTGTAGCATGTAATTAACAAACCAAAGTACAATGGTACATTTGAGGTACTTATATATTGAGAATTGTAGCTACCCAGAGTAATACCACAGAATACTAAAACATACTAAGCAAGAAGGAGAAGTAAGTGGGTCAAATAAAAGAGAGCATATGACAATAGTAACCAAATGTTAATGCAGAGGATATACTGATAGTATACTAGTGTCTGTGGCTGAAACATATGTAATTGAGAAATGGAAATAGACCAGAGTAAACCAGAGATGATGTAGTGAGTCAGGAAAGCATCAGGATTGATTGAAAGCTTGATTAGGAGCATATGGTTGGTAATTGTGAGTGGGATATAACAGACCACCAGTGCCTGTAGACTTTTCACATCCTGTTCCAGCCATCACTCATCACCATCCTGTTACACCCCAAATTCGCTGCAAATCCCAAGTCCTCATGGCTGATCCTTGGCCACATTGGCCACATCCTGGCCAGCTATGCATTTCAGACATCCCACATTGAGTCTCCATTCCACACTAGTCTCATTTCAAGTTGCTTATGTTTCATTTTCACAAGCCTTTTAGTTAGCTAACTTAGTCTCCACATAGTCTCTGTTCATCTAACTCTCTCCACACTTTAGTTACAACCTAACCTCTACCTCCATATGATTTATATATCTTCATTGGACTTAGTATCTAATAGCTTATCTCTAGGAATAGTGTATAAGCAGTAGTATTCAAGTTGTAGTTATTTTGTTTGTTAATTGCATTTTCAATCTGCTTCCTGGCTTGATATAATCCTTATACTCTCTCAATCTCTTATCCAATACTCTGGCCACTCTAGCCAACCTTTGGCTGAACCTTTGCTTCTCTTCAACAAGCTGAGCTCTCATTGTCTATTCTAAATACAGGACTAGGGTAGTGGGTGGTGCGGCACATAAGCTGAAGCCAATGTCCTATATTGTCTAGTGTCTCTAGGTATTGTAGGACTCACTCCTCAGCTGTATTTTCCTTCTTGTCTGGCCATGTTTGGGTCTTGACAAGACTACATCATTGCTACTATCTGTCAAGAACTCATTTCTGGGTAAGACCTAGAGTTGCTGGGCAAGTAATAACTTGGGAGAGTCAAAGAAAAGTAACTGGAGACTCCTGTGATACCTCCAAGAACATGTTCTAGCACTACATCAAAGAGAGGGATCAGAATGAACAGCAGCTTCAGCTTATGTGCTGTGCCTTCTTCATCTCTAACATCCAATTTACAGATAAGATTTAGTGAAGTTGAACAGAGTTAAGGGATCACAAACTCAGCTTCCTGACTGGAGGTTGGTTAGGTGAAATCTCTGGAGACCAGAGATTTTAGCATAAGAGCAATAACAATGAGAAGAAGATTGAGAGAGCAGAGGATGTTGAGAATGTCAGAGGTAGCTTTTCTAGTGAAGAGGAAATAGCAGTTGTAACATGTAATTAACAAACTGAAGTACTACAGGACATTTGAGGTACTTAAATACTGAGAATTGTAACTACCCAGAGTAATGCTGCAGAGTACTAAAACATACTAAGTGAGAAGGAGAAGTAAGTGGGTCAAGCAAAAGAGAGCATATGATGATAGTAACTAAATTTTAATGCAAAGGGATATACTGATGCTAGACTAGTGTCTTGTGGCTGAAACATGGAGGTTGAGAAATGGAAATAGACTAGAGTAAACCTGAGTAAACTGGAGATGATGCAGTGAGTTGGGAAAGCATCAGGATTGTTTGGAAACTTGATAACCCTAGTCTCCAATCTGAATATCAACTAAGATCACACCTAGTCTCCTGACTAAGTTCTAAGTCTCTTTTGCTTTCTGACCTCTGACTCCTTTCCAACCTCTCTTCTGACTATCCTTCTAGTTGACTTATGTTGACTAGTCTTACAACAGTAGACTTAGTCTCTAGTTGTCAAACCCCCAAGCTGACTCTGACAACTTTCTGACCCCACAGTAATATCTTCCAACATGTGGACCACATTTAAGTTAGAATCCACAAGAACTGGAAGAGTGCAGCACATAATCTGAAGCCAATGGTTCTTGACATTTTCCAATGTAGTGCTATTGTAACATATGCCCTCTAGTTCCTATTTACCTTTGGGAATGAGTCTTGGCACATCTACACCTAATCATATTCCTCTTGGAGATGTATATAGTATCTCCCCTTACCCCCAAGCATGTGCCACTATTTCTCTTGCTGACATGAATGAAGAGGTCACACTCACATATGAAGCAGAGTTACTCAAAAACTGCTTGCTTTTTATCAGATTAACTGTGTATCACCACATCTGTATCAAATTTGTCTGCAGATGTAGGATAAAAGTGCATATCTGGAGTGCCAACACAGAATTCAGCCCTGACTTGTTCAGATATGTACCACTTCCTGGATGGTGGTCCATGATTGTCATAGAGCTTTTAACCAAGCCCTAAATATGTCTAGCAGATGCCCAATCTCACCCAGAAGGGTTCAAGTGCTGCTGTCACTAAACTTCATCAAAATGGTATCATTCAGTGATCTTTGCAACATAAATATTATGATCAAGCCTGAAAAGACAGAATTCATGCTGATAGACTATGATTGCTGTACAAGCAAAAAAGGTAACATATCTATGTTCATTAACAAATATCCCTACCTTTGGTTGGTCTGAAGATGCTAGCAACCACACCCCTATTCCCCTTGAGCATGATGGTATAATGTTTGAAAATATTTTTTCTTCATAACTTTAGTTTGTTGTTAACCATTACTTTGTTGGTTGAATGCCTGAATGTTACATATATTGAACTACTCATATTATACCTGTTTGAATTGAAATTCTAGCTAGCTTCCCAGACACTTGCTTTCCCCATCTGCTCTTGTGAGTGATGACAAAAAGAGTGTTGATGCAATTGTAAAAGCACTTCTGAAAAGTGTGATTATATGGGGGATAGTCCAATAGCTTAGAGTGAAAAGTGTGATCAAGTTCTTGAGAGTGTGATGATATAATTTAGAGTGTGTGATTGATTTTGAAAAAGTGTGATTCAATTTTGACAGTGCAATGGAAGGAAACAGCAAAGTGCAAGTTAGATTGCCAGCCTACATTCCAGCCTGACATGATGGGCCACTTTCACCATCAGATATAGTGTTAATTTATAATGATCATGCTCATCAGGAAAACCCCAGCTATATAATTGTGCACCAGATGAGAAAAATGGGCAGAATTAGTGTCCAATAGTGTGCACTTTGTTGTATGAGCTCAATGGAACAAAATAAGCATAAATGTTAGTTGGCCTGCCTTTTGTGCTCATTTGATCATCATTTGTAAAATTAACATAGGAAATATGAACTATAGCATCATTCTCATATACTTCTGTCATGAAAATAGAAGCTTTAGTTGGAGCTATTGACCTGAGGGCAACAAAGAACTGGTTATAGTGGTTTATCAAAGAGTACAGGTATAAACATGCAATATAGAATATATAGAAATAAAGATATATAGAAATTATGAAGTAAATAATCCTTGTATGGTGGTAACTCTAAAGGATAAACCAGCACTGGAGACAAGTCATAATATGGGGATATACATAAAAAGAGTCAATAGTATGAGGGACTCACCTGCAGTTCTTATAGAGATTTTCCATGAGAAAATGGTACTTCCTGATTGACTTCTCATGAATGTCATCAAGGAACTCATTATGACCATTGTAGCCATCAGCAAGCATGCATTAAAATCCATGAGCTGATAGTGACCTGTCAGTAAGGGATGAGTAAGTCTAAAAGTCATATAGTTAACAGTATATCCTGATATTAGAATATTGAGAAAAAGCTTACAGAGGTGGCAATTAAGCAAAGTGTCAAACACACAAATAATACACTCAATGGTGCAATGTTGAAGTCATCTAATCACTCAGAGGGAAGGGAAAGGAAAGGGGATAGTATGAGCACTGTATTGCTAGTGGAGAAGCAACCAGCTCAAAACTGGGGTTTTGAGTACAAATGATGTATCTAAATGCTACCTAACTCATGTACTACACATGTACTACTCATGGTTTATGCGTGCAAGTAATGTGCTGCACTACATGTGTGTTGTGCATGTAAGTAAAAATTGATCATAAAAAGAAGAAAGCCATATGTTGTCCTCATAGGCACAGTTGCCTCATGTTATCCAAACAGTATCTATGTGTGGTTCTTGAGATAAGATCTTCCTGTGATAAGATCTTAAGATAAGATAATGACAATTACTAAAAAGAAAGGCAAATTCATGAAAAAAAGCAGAGCACATGGGATCTCCAGCCTGTCCTTCTGAGGACCTTCCCAGATAGAAGACTTGAAAATTTTCTTGTGAGTGCATGATGTGAGCCAGTAAAGATGAATTTCTTAAGACCCAAGATTATTGCTGGATTAAAGAAGTGCTTATTCTTGATTATATCACTATTCTATGACAACATTAACTGTCAATCAACAGAATGAATGATGAAAGACTTGCATTGGTAGTGGGCTAGATATAATTTGTTGAGGACAGGAGCTCATGTATATGAACCTCACACTTGTCTGTGTCTTCAGTAAGTTCAAGTTGATAGTATATGCCAATAGAAGGCTCTCATTCATTGGAGGCAGTACCACCACTGCTGTCTAGATATGATGCTTTTGTGAATACTAATGCAAGTAAATGATAGAGTAAAGTGGAAAATCACTTTTTTCCTTCTTTGAGCTACTTTTACCAGAGGGCAATGCTGACTGCTTCTTTCCCTTGCCTCTTGTTGGTGCTGCACCTATCCAAGCTGTTATTAGAGGTCAGCATAAGTAGATGAAAGTAGGTGATGCACAATATACAAAGAGTCTGCATTGCCTGCACCATGGCAACACAGCATGCTAAGGAAATGTCATGAGTTTGAGCATAAACATAAGGGATATGAGTTTGTTCACCTTTCATGGTAGCCTCTAGCCTATGAATTTCCAGTTCAGCTGCCCTTTATTGTGTAGGGTTGTATCACAATGCTGTCAGCAGGGGCTCTGGTTTCAGGTGGGCCCTTCTGGGGAGCCATGATTAGTTGGTAAGGAAACTAACAAGAATGAAACAAATGGTAAATGTGAATGAGCATAGAAATGAAAGTGAAGATCAAGAGAGTGAGAGTGTGAGAACTTGGTGGTAGTGGTATAGGAAAAGTTGGGAGGAGGCAGAAAAAGTTGGAACAGCACAAGCCAGAAAGACTCACCCTTAAGTAACAGAAAACCTTGGCCTATCCTGACACCACATCATCCAATGACAAGATCAATTTGAAATAGCCTCTACCTTTCAATATCCTCCCCAGACAGCCACACCTTGTGCTCTGCAATGACTATAAAATGCAAAGCTTGAGGTGCTGAAGTCAAAAGACAGGGTCTCATCAACCATTTGCAACAAAGCAATGACCTCTGATGTTGTAGTCTCTTGCAGAAGTCACAGTGTGATGGTCTTAGCAAGGATTCTAATAAGTCATCTGAATATATTCTGCAAGATAAATCATTATATGTTAAGCATGACACTGAGACAGGCTGCATACTAACTCCATCTGAACTGCACTCATAACTTTAATGATAGGTATTTGTATCAAATTATATCCTAACTATAATCAGTTCTCATTGGTGGTGTAAATTAGTCATAGTTGTGTATTAATGATGTCTAATCCAACAGAAGTCTTTTCAAATGTGCACCAATGTTCACATTTGCACCATTTTGCCTTCACTCAATCCAACATGCTCAATTATGTGCAATTATGAATTTTGGTTTTTCCTGATGGCCTCTGTTGCATCCTTAAGAGAGCCATTCACATAAAAGGATCTCTTAAGATTATGTCTCTTCATCTCCTCATTGCTTTCACTTATGTCTGCTATCAGCCAAGTCTAATGAAATTTGTAATTGAGCTTCAATAAAAATAAAGAACTACTCAAGTAAGTCTCAGTCCTGTCAAGACTTGTTCCCAAAGGTGAATAGGAACTAGAGGACATGGGTTATGATAGCACCACATCGGAAAATGTCAGAAGTAACATCAGAAGGGTTTCCAACTGTAACACTACAGATAAGAACTGTTGGCTTCAGCTTATGTGCTGCACCCTTCCAGTTCTTGTAGGTTCTAACTTAAACGTGGTTGACCTGTCAGAAGGTAGTACTGCAGGGTCAGAAAGTTGTCAGAGATGACTTGAGGGTTTGACAACTAGAGACTAAGTCTAGTGTTGAGAGTGAGATAAGACTAGTTGACAGAAGTCAACTAGAAAGGAAGTCAGAAGAGAGTTGGAGGTTGGAAAGCAAAGAGACTTAGAACTTTAGTCAGAAGACTAGGGGGGGTTTTAGTCAATATTTGAATTGTCAGTACAAGACAGGAACTAGCTACTTAAATACATAGATAGTTAATTGTATAATTAATCAGGGAAAGTTAAATAGTGATGGCAGAGTCATAATAAGACAAGGTATCATAATAGGTATCAGAAATTGTATCTCAGAGTCAGACAGGATATCAGAATGGTACATAAAAGAAATATTGTTCTAATAGGAATCAAGGTATTGTCAATCATGGAAACAGTAACAAGGTGAATGAGAAACAGGGTATCATGGTTATCAGATATATCAGAAAAGGGTCAGAGAGTAATGGAAAAGTATCAGAAGTGTAGTCTGGGTTTCAGTATATGACAAGTCCATCCACCAAGCCCTTTTGCATGTGATGACTTTGTGCTGATGTGATGTTGTCCTTCAGGCAATATATCCTTCTCACTTACTTCTTCTCTCCTCTGTTTGTGTATCTTTGAGTTCTTGCTAGTACTTGCCAGCAGAATTCCAATTGGATTGGATAAACTTTGGCCATTGGAAGCTGTATTGCTGTCCTAAATTATCAGCTTGGACAACAGACCAAGTGGGCTCATATCTTTTCATGAAATGACAGACTGGGAACTGGAAGCTGTCTCAGATCTCTGCCTGGATAAGCTGTTTTCCTCAGGTAAGTAAACTTGTAAAGGAATATCACAGTCAGCTGCAGCAAGCAGGTTGTTAAACTAGATAGGATCCATGTTTTCAAAATTGAACTGGTTTGGAATCATGCTAGACCCAATACCACTGGCCAGCCCATTCATATTGAAGTCAGAATCATAAAGCATAGCCAGAAATGACTCTGGTTCTGCAGTGATAATCACAGATGCATCCATAACTGGCTGTGGTGGTTCAAGTCCCAATAGATCACTATCCAGAATTGTGAAATCAAACAAGAACTGATTGCCATGTAGAATAGTTGCAGATGGTGATGGGAGTAGAGGTAGAGATAGGGCAGAGTCATCATGAATGATGAGTGAATGTTCAGCAGATGCAGGTTCAGTGGTAGTTTGTGCTGAAACCTCATCAATCTTGTGTGAATGGCCAACTTGAGTCATTTCAATCTTGCCATATGGGCACCTTCCTTTCAGGTGAACACTGCTCAACTCACCCTTCCACAACTCTGTTGTCTCAAGATCAATTTCCTTCTGATGGACTCTCCAATCTTGACAATCCTGCTGCCCCTTGAAAATTCTTGCTTGAAGATGATTGATTTCCTTCAGGATAGATTCTTGCTTGGCAGTTTTGTAATGCTCTTGAGTGTGTTTCAACTGTTTGGACAGGTTGTTTTCTTTTACTTTAGATTTTTGCTGCTTTGAATCAACTTTGGTTCATTCAGCCTGCAGTGAATCATATGTTGAGAGGCAAGAGGACTGCTCTGTTTCCTTCTTTGTTTATATGCTTGGCATTGGACACTAATGTGTTCATGTTCAGCAAGACCATTGAAAATTTTGCACATAACTCCATTCTCCTCAATAGATTTGAGGACATTAGCATCCTTGGTGTCAAGTTCTTGTGCCCAGGAAATGTATATGTTTCAGCATATAATACTGAGGTGATCTTCATGCAAAGCTACCTCAAAATTACTTTGAGAATTGGTTTTTGAATGTCAGTTGCTGCATTACTTGCAGCATGAGCTGATTCAACAAGATTTGTATGGTTGGGTGTTAAATCCCAGCTCTCATTGTTCATAGGCAATAGGAAGCAATTGAGTGAGGGAATCGACCAAGAATGAGTGATTTTCTGATTGTACCAGTCTGTGAAATGAAAGTTAGAATATAATTAATTGTTAAGAGCATTAAGGCACATACTCTGCACTGATTCATTTTTAATGCTTGGGCAAAAATGATGCCATGATTCAACTTCTTCCTGGGTCTTCAAGCCAAGAAGGTTTTTTAATTGAGTAATGATGCTTTTTAGAACTGTTGAGGGCATCTTATCTACATTTCTAAGTATTTGCAATTAGAGTCACAATAATAGGGCAAAACCTAGTAAACATGTAGCTTTCAAAGTGAATGCTGCATGTTTTTAAAATCTGAAGCACAACCTCAAGTGCATTGCTTGAAAGCCCAGGAATTTCATGCTTCAGTTGGCTTATGTAGAGCTGCATTGCATCTATGAGCCCTTGAACTTGTGAGACTTCAGCATCAAGATTAATGGTCCAAAGAATAGCCAAAGAATTATTTGGGGAAAAAGGCAAAGAATTTTAGGATTGAATCTGTCAGTTCAGGTATAAGGCAATTTTTTTTTGAAAACATGCAAAAAATTGCCTTGCAAGTATTTTGATCACAAAAAAAGCAAGCAAGGGTGACACCTGATATAAGCAGGAATTGAACACAAAGTTATAAACTTACATTGATGAAAGTGCATAGCTGCCTTTGATATGTCTGAAAGTATAGTCAATGACAAGATAGAGGATATTATGGAAGTATTTTGCAAGCTGTGGATGCATTGTGATGACCAACTTTATGTCACCAGTACTCATAACTGTATGAATGTATTGTTCTTAGATAGGAAGTGAATTCCTGGTCATGCTCATGGATTACCCCTGGATAGTAGATCATCAGTAAATGTTGGTAGATTACTGTGCAGGTCAAGGCCCATCCTCCCAGTTGAAACCCTCAGGATAATCTTCTGATTTCATCACCCTGAGTGCATCACAAAGCTGTCAGCAATCCATATATGTGGGACTTACAGATGAAATAGTATTGCTATCATATAGTACTGAAGTTGAAGGAGCTAATATACAGACATAAGCATTAGAAAGGACTGAATGAAAAATGCATACATATTGTTAAAAAGTATAGAGATTGTAAGCCCTGGTTTACCAGCAATCTGTATTGCAGCCTTGAGTTTTTGCAGTCAAGTGCCAAGTGTTGACAGAGATAGGCACCCAGTATATGTGCTGAAATCGCATTTTTCAGCCAGTAGAGAGCAGCAATGCTCATCATCAGCCAACTGACTCAAGACTTTGTCTCACAATTCCCACAATATAATGGCCTAGAATCACACACTTGGCTTTATGACACTTTCCCCCTGCATTGCAATTTCCTCTTGACATCACACTTTCCTCTTTGTATTGCATTTTCCTGGCTGCATTGCACTCTTGGTAGATATTAATGTAATAGCATTAAAATTTTACCAGTATACTCAGCACTTACTGAGCAGTGAGCACTTTCCCCAATCCCTCCCACATGCCCAGGACTACAAGGGTCTGTTTCCAGACCTCATTATCTATTGAAGACAAGCCCTGGTGCTTTTACAGCTTGCAACAGAAGTGGAGGATGATGACAGTTGGGCAAGGGGGTAGGGGTATCCAAAGATGAGGCAAATGCTTAGGCTTACATCCTGAATGCACAAACATCTACTTACATAGTGACCATGCTCTGCATGTCAATATAGCTCACTTCATGTGTCAATGTTCCCAGTCTCATTGACATGCATAACAAAGTTGTATAACTGTCAAATCAGAGCAGAGTCATCAGTTTATTGACATAGAAGAAGTATCTCTAAAAGACTAGTAGAAGTAATGTCTTAGTAAAACAATATATCAAAGAACATGTATATTTACCTAGTAATTTGACCCACCTGGATGACACCTCATTGGTATCCTCCAACTATTTCTCACCATGTGCCCTGACATCCACAACCCATAACTGCATCCTCCAAAGTTGAAGGACTACCACAGCTGCAGCAGGAAAAGCACTGAAGAAATAGCATCCTACAGCATGAGCAGAAAGTCCTTATTGTTCATATGTTGTTGCTGTGTCTATATATGTGCAGCTGTTTATGATGTGGTCCTGTAACAAGGTCACCACATTGTAAAAGGGTGAGCAGCAGCAAGATAAGACTGCACTTACATGTCTGATTCCCTATGCATTAGCATCTCAGCATCCCACAGCACTCCTGCCTAATGAAGCCCCCAAATCTACACTGAAGGTTATATCACATATTGCTGGTAAGGAGCTTCAAACAGCATCAACATTGAATTGGAGGCTGAGTTGACATTGCATGAATGCTGGCAAGTGTTGAAGGACAGAAAGGCCCTGATGCAGTCTTTGAATGTGAGAGCCATTTTGCATGTCAAACATTTGAATGTGTGGCAGCATGCATTAGTATGGTAGTATAGATAGAAAGAATAGACATTTACCTATTTGTATCCTAAGAACTTCCTGGCTGCTCTCTCAGTCGCATGAATCATCAGCCTGTGCTGACTTTGTTTAGGATAATGAGTCTTCTGATACATTGGCATACTCATCATGCCAGAAAGGTCACTCTCAGTAAAAACAAAAAGTCAAGGGAGAGTCAGATAAAAGTCAGAATTTAGCCTGTCTGACTAAAGTCATGTGAAAACACATTTTCTTGCCACCCATTGGACTTTTATCTGACTTTGACTGACAGGTGTTTTGATTGCAAACCATGACTCCCAGCAGGACATTCATTCTGTTTAGCCTGGTAAATGTCTTGTGGTAGTCAGGTTATTGTCAAGTATATGTCCATTTACAGTCATACTATAATTCTCATTTACATGCTTGCTTACACAGTTGCAAAATTCATATATTCAGTTAATTGGTGTACTAAGTACACAAGAAACATGCTACTACTCAAATCACTGCTATGTATATAAGAGAAATGACATGGTAATAATACATGGCTGCCAAGATCTAGAACCCTAGTTTTCCTCCTTCATCATAACAAGTTCAGCAATAATACAGTTTCAAATAGAGCATATTGCTTACTATTGGGAGTGTATTGAGAACTCCTTGAAGCATATAAATTACTGATAATGTATGCAATGTGAAGGAGAGTGGTGAGCAAAATTACAAGGAAGGGGTTACCCTAGAAGATTGGTAATTTGGCTATAAATGAGTAGATATAAGGTCTCACACCTTTCAACAAGCTTGAAATACAGAACCTACAGTTGAGGTTAGTCCATTGTCATCAGATCTGCCAAACTCATGACAGATTAAAGATGGAAGCATGGAGTGCTTCCATTGTTGCTGATAGAACAATGCAATGCAAGTCATTCATTGACATGTCTTACTCACATGTCAGTGGATATCATTGTTTGTCTGAGTTTGAAACAGGTCCTGAAGAGCATATAATGCAAAACAGGTGGTGCTGATTTTACTATTAACACCTGTTGACCAGTTTTGCATGCCCTTCTCTGCCACTGTCACTATTCCTACACCCAACCCCTCACACTTGTTCCTCATTTTTCAATGCATTCATACTCTCTACTGACTGCTCTTTTTACATAAACTTCTTTTGATCATAATGGCCAATAAAAACACTTTTAAAACAGAAATCCACCCCCACCTATAGGCACATATTTCTATTTTTAGGGGAAATCACACTCTTTTGCCTAGTCACTCATTCCTGCCATTCATGTTTGTACTTTTTACCCTTCCTCAATATCACACTTGCCCTTGTGCTTGACACTCTGAAAACTATGTGCATCCACTCTGTCATATTCCTATAAAGTGCAGCACAAGCCATCTCTGGAACACTTACTATCAATCCTGACACTTTCCCAACTTTCTGCTCATCTCCAGGTTTACTCAGGTTTACCCTAGTCCATTTCCATTTTTGTACTTATTTTGTTTCAGCCACACACTATACTTTTTGTAGTATATCTCTTTGCATTAACATTCAATTTGTATTCCTTAGCCCTTGTCATATGCTCTCTCTTTCATAAGCCACTTACTTCTCCATTGCACTAGTATGATTATAGTGCTCTGCATATTTACTCTGGTTATTTAGAT
>JASFDD010000305.1:0-24081 GCA_036937055.1 Nidula microcarpa | reverse complement strand
GGTTTCTAACCTAACAGCCGACCCAAAACCAATCTCACGTTGGTAACAAGGCGAAATAGCAATCCAACCCAGCCCTATTACAGATGCAGAGAATCAGTCATCGATGAGTGATGAGTTGCCAACGTGTTACGTCATCGGAGAGCAGCATCGTGGATGATGGAACCAAGATGGAACGTGCGAGAGACGCTACCGAGAATCCTGTGTTGTGAAAACATTGTAATTTCCTTTTACCACTAGAACTTTTGATACCACAAATTTCGTTGTGAGTATTGGGGTCTGTGAAAGCAGTTAGTTGAAATCATGAATGACTAGAGTCTAATGGTTAGCCCAAAGAATAATGGATGGGATTCAGATACTTAAGAGTTGCAGCGGGCGCTTGATTCGGCGCCTTGGCACGGGACTCGGACACAGCCCGGTGCCGAGGGCGGACGCAAACTTTTGGGCATCGCAACGTGTGCACATTTTGTCCTCTAACCACCATCCTGCTTCTGCTCACTCAGCCAGTCTCCAGTAACTTTTGTGAAGTCTCTTGCACAGATCTTCACGATTTCGTCCACCCACTCCCCCCACCCCCCTCACCGCATTTTCTTCTGTCAAGACAGAGGATTCATGCTTCGACCTCCAATCGCTATACGTAAAAACGTCATATCCAAATCTTCCACCAGTTTTGTAAGTTTTCACTCGCTGGACTAGACATAGTTTGTTGACAGGGAGCTGTAGCGTTAAAATACCCATTTTCTGCCCAGTATGGCTTCCGGAATTGTAAACATCCGCCGCGATGTCGACGACAAGTTTTACCGATACCGGTTTGTCGTGATTTTTTTCTGAGCTTCTCCACTTAATTGACGAATGTAATAGTATGCCCCTTCTCAATACCAAAATTGAGGGTAAGGGAAATGGCATCAAAACTGTCATTCCTAACATGACTGATGTCGCCCGGGCCCTCAGCCGCCCTCCGACTTACACCACTAAATTCTTCGGCTGTGAGCTCGGCGCTCAGACCTCCTTCGACGAAAAGAATGAGAGGTACATAGTTAATGGCGCTCATGATGCCGACCGCCTCCGCGAGCTTCTCGACGTCTTCATCGAGAAATTTGTACTCTGCAAATCCTGCAAAAACCCCGAGACTGAGCTTGTCATCCTCAAATCGGGCAGGAATGAGCACATTATACGGGACTGCAAGGCCTGTGGTGAACGTACCGACATCGACATGAGGCACAAGTTGACGACTTTCATCCTCAAGAATCCTCCCGTTAAGGCCTCGAAGGGTGGGAAGAAGCGGAATGCCGGCGATGCTGCCGCTGGTGTCGGCGGTGGAGGTGGAGATACCAACGGTGATTACGAGAACGGCGATGAAGGTGGCAACGGGGCTGAGAGCGACGATGAGTTAACCAAGAAGATCAAGGCTGAGGCTGCCGACCTGAGCAAGGAGGCTGAGATCGCGAAGGATGACTGGTCGGCCGACACATCTCCCGAAGCCGTGAAGCAACGCATAAAGGCCCTCGAAGGCTCAATGGCCGCTGTTGTCATTGGCGGTGACGACGACGCCGGGAGTGATGAAGACGCCAACAGCCCCTACTCCCTGCTCGGCAAGTGGATCGAGGAGAATCGCGAAGCGGGCGATGACCCTAAGGTGCATTCCTTTGCGATCTACAAGAAAGCCGAGGAGTTGGGCATCGAGAAGAAGCATAAGACAGTTCTCGTGCTCGTTCAGGCTTTGTTCACTGATAACGTCGTTACCGAGATCAACCAATATGGCCCTTTGTTGGCCAAGGTATGTCTGTGTCGTATAAACTTTGATTTTATTATTGAGTCTTGGGGTACAGATGATCACTTCTGAGAAACACCAGAAAGCACTCCTTGGCGGTATCGAGCGCCTAGTCGGCTTCAGCCACCCCGAGTTGCTGCCCTCGGTTCCTAAGGTCTTGATGGCTCTCTATCAGGCCGACATCATCGACGAGGAGGTCGTTACCCAGTGGGGCACGCACGTCAGCAAGAAGTACGTTGACAAGGATACCAGCAAGAAGGTTCGCAAGGCGAGCGAACCCTTCCTAAAGGTGTGTTTTAGTCGGTGTCTTCTAATGCTGTAACTAATAATCTGACGGGGTCGCTTGCAGTGGCTCGAGGAGGCAGATGATGATGACGAGGACGACGATTAGCGAGCGTCATATGGATAACGTGTTCTGAATTATGTATGCACTACGGTTTGAGGGATATATACATTAGGCCACGGTTATGATTTCTCACACGCAATCGTCTCTTCATCATCTTCTGACCAGTACTGTTCCTGTTTGCTACCCCCATGCGTCTCCTCATCGCTCGCTAGGTTTTCATTAAGCATCCCGGTGGTCTGATGCTACTGATTGGTATGCAAGTATGTAAGTTGGTGGTTGCGACAGGTGAATGCGCAGTCGAGTCACGTATGGTATCGCGATACGGCATACGAGCGCAATGCGCATTCCAGATTGTTTATGTTTTCATTCTTCTGAGAATGATTTTGTCTGCCATATGAGAACCAATTGAGAGCCTTCAGTTGTCTCTTCCCGAGTTTTCTCTTCCCATTAGGAGCGCCGAAGGGCTCTGGAGGTTTATGTTTAGGCATCGATAAGCAGTTCCTGACACTTCCTGGCATTCGGTCAGATCGATCGTGACAGAAGCGTCTCTGAGGATGGGTACAGATGTGTACCCCTTCCTTTACCTTCCTGACCCTTAGCACGCGCGCGTCTCTCACGCAAACACAACTTATAATAGTAAACTCCAGACTACTAATCTCTAGTTATTTGCACCCTATGTGAGTCCTGAGAGAAATGAGAAAATTCGACGTCGCTGCACAATGCCAAGTATGCATGACGGTTGCATTAAGCAGTCCTCAAATATGGAGGATATTACCACCACGCCAAGGGCCTGGTAGGGGTACATGATCTTTTGGCTTGACTATAGTGAAGCTTGGGCGTTCTTATCGGGTACATCTAAGGTACACCCAATATTTCAACACACCGTATGTACTGACAACAACCTCCAAAATGTTTGGAACTTTTTTCGAGCGATTTTTCTTTGATCTAAACAATCCCACGCTTCCCCACATCGACTCTGACAAGATTCAGACGACCCCCGCACGCCGGAAGCATTTATTTTCTTACCCCATGCCATCGGTACCTGGAGCTATCCAGATCCCAAGCTCTCTGTGCATGCTGCTAATCCTTGAGGTCTTAACTTAGGAACGATGCGTACTTCCGTGAATCTGCACGCTCATTACAAGAAGACTGCGGTTGCGCGCTGTTGGCTGGACGTTGGCTGGACACAACCTGCCAGGAGCAACAACTTCTTTGATCATTGAATTCAGGGTTCAGGGTATGAAATAAGGTTGATTTACAGTTAAATCAGCTGAGAACGAAGAAATCCAAGCGATGGGCGGAGCTCCTGGTGACCGTCCGGCGACCACCGACTACCTGAGCCGCGGCGCTCGCAGGCAGAGACTGGCCTCCAATTGTGACACCGTCTTTTTCTTGCGCTGCTCCTGATTTACGCCACGACGTTGAATCCCAAGTTATTCTAAACATAGGACCCTCCGGATTTCGCACTGCTCGTCTGTGAACACTGAAAATTGGAGAACGACTATTCCAAAATTTTAGCTCAATTTGCGAACTAGCGTCCTATGGTATCCATTTTGATGGTATTATAATGTTCTGATTCAAGATGAAGAGGATTATGCATTGCGTACGATGCACTTTGCACAGAGCGCTCGCCGTTCTCGACGCGCTTGTGATGAGCACATGCCTCGGGATTCTTCCCAATTGGGATGCCAACCGAGTGTCACGTATTTGTTATTAGATCAAATCACCTGGCCCCAACACCAGTTGCACCAGATCAACTCCCCTGAGACAGGACCAATCCGGCGAACTAGGAGGTTTCCCAGAACATCCCCACCGTACACATGCCCCGAAAACAGGCCTTATCGGTGTCATAATTATACGGAAACACGACTCTCTGACAGAAATGGATAATTAGGGAAAGTTTTTTAAAGATGACTTAAGGTTCCGCTCGCTAAACAAAACCAGGACGCACTGTTGCCCATCTACCTTCCCCCTGGTTGTCCGTCGCCCATCATGGTGTCGAATACCATGCTCTTTCCATCCACCGGGCTACAGGTGTTGAGCGCACTGATTTACTTTATTGGTATGTAAACATCAGGATGAAGCCTCATTCAATAGGAACTTACCCTTATGACGGTCCACAGGGCTCACTGTGCTCAGTCACTGCATTTCACGACGGGTGCAACATGAAAGACTGACGTGGAACGGCATCGCCACCATGCCTTGGCCACGATTGTGTGTCATTCTCATGTTCTGCGATTCGTGGCTCTTTCTCTTCTCGTGTGCGTCGTCTCCCCTGTCCATCTAATTCTCCTATTCCTTAACTTCGTATCAGCGGGCATTCTCGTTCTCGGTGTTGGACTCGAACTCAATAAATCAGTTTGCACGGCAGCAATATATCTCTGTGTAACTTTCTACACGACTTCAAAATTTCTCATATATGCGTTTTTAAGTGCGATATTCTTGAGCACCGAATTTACGCTTGTGCTGACAACAATTTCAGCGGAGAAGGTGCATATTGTATGGTCGCCAACCGTTGGTATTCGCCGCTTCGAATCCCCAGTATATTTGGTGTGTATGGTTTCAGTGGCGCTGTACTGTATCGTGATTACCTTAGTTCTCGGAGGTATGTGCTGTCATAGCCAACGCCATACACATTTTACTCATTAGACACGGTGTCACACAGGTCCGATACATGAAAATAATGATGAAGGAGCATGTGTCATCGGCCTTAAACCTATCGCCTCGATCCCTCTCTTGTCTTACGATCTGTACGTGCTTTTTTTCACCCTTTTTTATTTATTTATATCACTTATCAAACTGGCTCATAGATATATCAATCTATTCCTAACTTCTATGTTCTTGTGGCCTCTGCTGCGATCGAAAATGTTGAGCTCTGGAGTGCGAAGGCTGGCTGTTCGTACTTTCTTGTGAGTTCCCGTTCTCCACGGACATGCATCCAAGGGTCTCATTGTCACTATTAATGGTAGTGCCGCTCTCGTAGCCCTCACAACCTCTACCGTAAGTCTTTATTTTGCCACATCAGGAAATAACATCTGACGTCTTACATACAGGTCAATATGGTTTTGCTCATCTGTTTTAAGGGGCGAGAGCTTGGTTGGGTATGCTTAGGGGCTTGGGGAGGCGATGTACGAATTCACTTTAGCCGCTCAAATGACTTGACACTGATCCAATGACATTTTCTCAGGTCATTGTCAATGCTGTTGCCATCTTCTGGGCGTCAGGGGGTGCTCATAGCAAATATCATCCGAACGTTACTTCAAGTGGTCTTCCAGAGCGTGGACGTCGTCAAACGTTCAAGCCCACCAGAACGCTGGACATACCGGAGTTACCGGACGCTGATTCCAACAACAAACCATCCCTTCAAAGTCCTGAGGAACCTCCGACCGATTATCCTGCCTCTGCGTCCTTCCCGGTATACCATGACATCGAATCACTACATGACGGTACTTCCCATTCGTGGTTTGCGCGCTTCTTTGGTGGCCGGAAGGAACCAAAAGATATAGTGGTGCGTTCTGCTAATCATCTACGAATAATTAAAACTTCAAGTTGATGATTATCCATTGCTTTGCGCAGATTGCCGTGACTACGGAGTTCGATCAACATTCACAACAAATACAATTGCAGACACGTCCAGACTCGAAAGCTGAATCCGTGAGTGAAGTATCCCCTCATACACGGACACCGGTGGATATGTAGTTGAAGGTCGGCCGCTACTTGTTGTACTTGTACTCTGTACTATTATTTTCATGTTACATTCGTTTATAATCCACTTTTCCTCGCAACGGACTAATTTCCTCATGGCATCACGACAGAATTTGTACACAGTAGTTATTGTAGGAATAAAGAAGTACTGGGGCGCAAATCGATTGCTTGAGATTTGAATGAATATTTGCCTGTTATCAATTGCGGCAATCCCATTGTCATGCAATGCATAGCGTGCGCTTCGCAATGTTCAGCAATGTTAACAAGCTCAGACATCATATTAATAATACAATAATAATATCTGTAACTGGCTAGTGAGTCTTGGCCTGTGCCATATTAATGCCAGCGGGCGTAAATATGTTGATGCGAAGCCCATATCTACCTGCCATTCTACTCGTTTGGATATGTACCGCTCTGTATACCTACCTTGATGATTGGCATGTGTGATATATCTACCGCTACTGATCTGTTAGCAGCCGGGGAGTAAAATAGCTGAAGTTAGACCGTGGGTAACATAGTCCAATGATTTCTTCATTCACTCCCAAAGATCCCAGAGAGGGCGCTTTAATACGTGAGAGGTGCTACAAGACACACGAAGAAATTACTTCCTGGTAGCACCCCACCTGGACCTTTATATCAGGCAGCAAAAGACCGAGTTTATTAACTACTGGACTACACCATTGATAGTGATATTGAATATTAAATGCTCCCTCCCAGAGCTATTATCAATGTGAAGCAGTGTTTCCCTCCTGCACCCAAGCTGGTCTTTGTTCTCATGGTTCCGGCTCTTTTTCAAATTCCGAGTCGCTGTAGCTGACTATTGGCATCGGGTGAAAGTAGTACCTCCAAGAGGAATGAAATCTCCAGCAGCAGGATCGAATTTGTCGCCAGGAACGAAGACCTTGATTCAGATGATAAGCGCGTTGGCCCTTCCCCTGAACCGCGCGTTGGGTATGTAAGGTAATTTGAAGAATTTGAAATAATCTGGATCTGAGTGACCCGCGGCCATCAAGACGAGCTACGAGTTCATACCGTGGTCAATCATCATCAGTGACGCTACAATAGTCCAGGATAATTTATGTTGCTTCTATGCAGAAGTCGAACATAACGTATACAATCGAGTTGCGAAGGTGACTGATATTTCGCCCACAAAAGAGAAGGCACCTGTTGTTTGTAGACTAGTTATCATTTCGGTCTCTCGGGTTAGTAAATTCATGAATATCCATTCACCAGCGACCAAGTGCGGTATTCAAATCATGCTCCAAGTAAAAAGATCAGGGAAGTCGATAGCTACGCTAAGGAAGCAGGACTTTCGAGATAGAAAGAGCAAAGCATACATAGTTAAGGCAAGAACTGGAGGCCTTGAGATGTTTTCACGATAGTTCCGAAAGCAAAAATAGAATACAGCTTTGAATGCTCCCTGTAAATCGAGTCGATGCAAGTATCATTGTCGATCGAAACTACAGATTATATTTCAACTAAAAGTATAAATAAGATAAGTGCATCTAGCATTGACTGCGTCGTGTTGACGCAGATAATTATGCTTACCGAAACATGGCTTTTTCTGAGCGACGAGCTCGGAAGGCCTAATAATGGAGGCGGCTTTCAAACACCCGAACGCTCGTTGTAACGCAAGTCCTTCGGCGTCCTGGGCGAGGGGCGAGTCCAAGTGCTCCGGAAACTCAAGGGAACTTGAGGGCACCCGTGCACTGTAGCGCGTGGACCATTTGCCAAGTGACCTGCACTGAGAGCTCACAATCCGAGCGGGGATGAAATTCTTGACAGTTCTGAGTGAGTTCACCGCCAACTAGCGAGAAGCTGAGGTCTGAGCTTATTTCGTCGAGTAAGGATCGTACGCATGAGATTTCAACGCTCTTCAAAGGGAGCTGGAACATAGGAGAGACTGAAGTAGACCTACTTGAAAGCTATTTAGCCGCCCAGTATTCAACGTAGTATGATACCAGCTGTTCAATGGCGAAGCACCAGTTAAAAGTAAAACTTTGGCCTGGAGATTTGGTGTTGGTACTGAGAACCTTGAAATCTTGCAGTAAACTGTGCGAGTAGGCCCACTGTGTTCATCGTCTTGCCGCCATAAGAAGACATTGATGAGCCACTGGATGAGTACGTGGACTAGTCATGGGTGATTAGAGCAGTAACATGTGATTTTTCTGTGAGATTTAGCTTGATGCCATCGTAGGATCGATATCCCGGGATGGAGGGATTCATGATGGATGTTGTGGACCCACACCCTTCCACAAAGGCATGCCGTCAGTAAAGTAGCACACTCAAGTAGACCCTACTGGAAGGCCCTCGGAGTCTCTGGAAACGACGAGTCGGAGAACGCACGAAGTGCAGAGGGAAGAGGTAGACAAAGAATCAGATGATCAAGGATATTAGCAATCCATAATACAATCAGGATCACTCGCGGATTGTAAGCCAAGGAGAGCCACGTGTTCTTCAAAATCTTGTTCTGTGACGGGGTTTTTCATGTAGCTATTTTCATTGTGGAAAGCCGAAGGTGCACCGAAGACCAATGAGATTGTCTTCAGGGAGGTGATGAGCAAGGAGCATGTAACTCATAAGTAAATGACCACATGAGTATGGATGAGCGTTGGGATAGGGAGAGAATCACCGCATTAACCGTGTCAGAAGGGGAGCCATGGTTCTGTTCCCCTTCAAAAGAATATTTATAATGTGATTCACAGACCTATTAAGCCCGATATTTTCTCCCATGTCTATTCAAAGGTTAGCAGTCTTTAATAGCCGCAAGTCATCCTTAAAGGCGAGAAAACGATACGCACACTTATTTATGTAGATCTGGTGCCATTTACTGTCGGTGCCATGTGCGTCTTCGGTGGCAAAAAGGCTTTTATGATGCACTAACAGGGTTAGAAGCACAATAATAGGAGAAAGAACTGTTTCAATTTACGATTGTAGTCTAGTGTAGGCCGGCTTTCGAACGGTTCCTGAACAGAGCATCTGACTTGTTAGCTTCCGACGACAGGAAAAGCTATAAACTTAGCATTGATACGAGAAGGCCGACCAATACCTATATAGTACCTCTGACTTATCAATAAATGTGTTTAGCCAACCCTTCCAAGGAAGATGCACTAATGTTACACGTAGCGCTGATGAGAACGCGACAAGGTCTTCCATAGGCGTCTTCTCTCATGAAGATAGTCATGCATTGTTTCCAAAGTCGTAGGAACGAAGTTGCCTACAGATGGTACCAATAGTAATGTCGAATACAAGGAGCGCCAATTGCATGTCCAATCAGCGCTTTCTGGCAAGAGCATGTTAAGCATAAGCAGCCCGGATGATACTTGGATAGAATCTTAATAGGCAAAATTTTGTGGTGAGAAAAACGACCTACTGAGCACTTGGATCCGGAGAGTAAGTCGTAAGAGCCGTATGCGTCGCATTTCTCTCTCCTAAGACCGCAGCGTGTCCTGCTTATGATACCAGGGCTAAGCCATAGCACGAATATTGCCCGACCCAAAGAAGCGGATGAAGAGTGACGTGTCTGAGGTTAACACAGATTGCAGATGAGGGCGAGAGGAACGATCCTTTGCTGTTGTACATGGATCCGGAGGCATATCCTGTCGGAGAGCCATGTGCGTTTTCCGGAAGTCCGTGGCAGCGGGAGCTTTCGTTGGACATTGCCGGAGTTAGAAAGCATAAGAACGTCTGCCAGTGGGGAACTTTCAAAAAAATAAGTAAGTATCGTGATAGGAATGCCGGAGTTCAGTATACTAGGTAAATCTGGGTAAATGGGCCTCATAATGTCGTCAACAGAACTGCGGACCAAGGAACTTGAAGTACACATTACTGAGAAAATGAAATATGAACCACGGTATGTCATTGAGAATCAGAGAAGTAGAAGCACCTGCAGAAGGTATTCACCTATCTATCAGCATTCGGTGCTTAGCCATGTGCGTTTTCCGTATAAATCCGTGGCAACGGACACTTTAAGAGGATCTATTTCGATGTCGATATCACTAGGACAGATGCCAACGTCAATATCGATGTGGGCAGGCTTAGGAAGTAGTTCAAAGAGTAGAGACATCTACTTAAGCTGGGCCGAAATAAATAGGAATGACGCATGGCAGGGATATCTGGCAATATAACTCCTAATTTTAGTTAGAGTAGAGTCAATGGTCCTGAGAACATCGATGTCATAAGTTTAGGTTGGATGGGAAAGCTAGAGGAGCATTTGCTGTCAAAGAGCCATGTGCGCTCGGTCCGTTTAATTCGTCCGTGGTTCTGAACGGAGGGAAGACACCGGTAGTGTTTACAGTTCAGTGTCACTATGTGAGCTATGACAGCTGAAGGAAGTCCGTAGATGGGGATTAAGTGAGAGAGAAGCGTGTCGGGGGAGTAATGAGCGGACGTCCATGCACTGCGCGTGAACGCGTGTCATCGCGTGACGGCACGACATTTGTCTCTATTATGATCCTTGCCGTTTCGACATTTTCGATTTCCGAGAGCGTGGCAAATTCATACAAGTAACTCTCCTCAGTGGTAGGCTGCACACCCCTCCTCTTCTGGATTGATTCTTCACACAAAAAAACGAGATATCGACTTCCCAGGATTCACTTAACTGGAATTCAGAACGTAACGCCGGATGTACATACAAAGTGGCAAATCGATTTCGCTGGCAAATTATGGAACGGTACCTGGTGACACAGCTGATCCTTCGAGTTCGATCAACGATGTAAGTTCTATGATCATAATGGTACGTGTACTCTTCTATTAGAGCAAGAGAAAGAATTTGACATCTGCTTAGTAGGCTGCCATGTTCTTACACGCATATTAGACACAAACGCGTATCGCTCACAGAAGGACCGATTGGAGAGTTCGTGTATGAAGTTCCAACTATTCGCTGTAAGAACTTTAAGCTTTTCCCGATGATTTGCTTTCGGATATATAATCTCCTACTATGTATTGATGCATTTTCTCGGTAACCTTGATACATTATCATTTATGTATGGATTGCAAAAATACTTACTCGGGTAGTTGCGCCGCGATAGTCATCTCTTTACGATCACCGTCTGTGACTCGACCCCTCTGCCGGAGCAATACGCAACTCGACGGCAACCTGTAGCATTGACAGGGCTCATTGAAGATTAGCGCTCACGCAGCACAATAAATTAGAGAGACTTTATGAGTCTCAAATACTGCTGTACACCTTATGTGCCCCATTCCCAATGGCTCCAGTCACAAACGGCCGTGTTTTATTCAACTCCGTTCCAATTGGTATTTTAGCCGCTGTATACGTCAATCCAAATGCACTGACCAAGTGACATTAACAGGATATCCAGAGCCTGGAAAAACAACCATTTATGATACCTCTGAGATCATTGACATCAAGGAAGTGCCTCTTAACGGAGGATTTCTTATCAAGACTCTAGAACTCTCCATTGAACCTTTTATGCGAGGATTGATGCGAGCTCCAGAGGCGAAGTCATACGGTGTGGGTTTGTCCAGATTTTTCAAAGATTATATACTCATATACCACATTAAAATTATCCTTTTAGCCTCCATACATACTCGGGAAGCCGTAAGTTGCTATGGAGTACCCTGGATCGCTTATCTTATAAATATATTCTCTGCACAGGCTTTCTGGATTCGGAATCGCTGTCGTCCTTCGAAGCGAATTATCGACTGTCAAGGCAGGAGACCACATCTATGGATTTTTATGCGAGTGACCCATTAGATCCTTCTGGAACTAAAATTCTTATTCATCATTGCAATAAATAGCCCACCAGAATTACGACATAAAACACAGCCTTGAATATATAGGCGTGCTCGAGAACACGTTGAATCTTCCGTGGTCCTGCTATCTCGGAGCTGCGGGGATACCAGGTCAATTTTTATCTCACATAATGAATTTGTTTTCAGATCGCGAATTTACCTTCATGCTTAGGGAAAACAGCTTACATGGGCTGGAAGGAGTATTCGCGTGCCAAGGAGGGGACGGCTTTTATTACAACTGGAGCAGGTATGTAAACACCTCTAAGAGCAATGGATGATGTATTTATAGAGCCCGAACCATGCTCTGTAACAGGCTCTGTTGGATCGTGCGTCGTACTTGGTCTCCTTATGCATACTATGAAACTAGACAATTCTTTAGCATGGTTATACAGCTTGCGAAGCAGGACGGGATGAAGGTCATCGCATCTGCCGGCTCTGCGGAAAAGGTGCAGTTCATGAAAGAGTGCGGTGCAGACGTTGCTTTTGACTACAAGACGACGAGCACGAAGGAGATTTTGGAAAAAGAAGGCCCTATCGATGTGTGAGTCTAACTCGATTTCTATGCTATTCCTGTAACTGAGAGCTAAAATTATATGGTTTGTGATACGCAAAGGTACTGGGACAATGTCGGAGGAGAAATTTTGGATCTGGCTTTGGATGCTGCGAACGTCGGGGCACGATTCATTGTACGTGCTAATCACTATGTTCTATCTTCGACAGGCACTTACTATCTGAATGACCCCCCATAGGAATGTGGCATGATGTCTGGTACTTATTTGAATAATAATCGTAGAGGAGTGTTTATATTCGTAATCATTTCTTCCAGGTTATAACACAGGAGACGTATCCATCAAGGTGAATTTCAGGATACGTACTCAACTATCTTTCTACGCTAACATATGGCAGAACCTATCGCAAGTCATCACAAAATCTATAACGATGCAGGGCTTCCGCGTCAAGAATCTGTACTCTAAGTACGCATCCGAGTTCGACGAGATCATTCCTGCGCAGCTGGCGTGCGGGGAGCTCAAGTACCAAGAGGAGGTGTGGACGGGACTGGAAAAGGTTGGCGAGGCGGTGCTGGCAGTGCAGAGCGGGATGAATAAGGGTAAGGCGGTGGTACATGTCGCTGATGAGTAGTGTTACTCTGGATGCTGGTGGTTTTCATGCAAAGATAGCGTAGACGGTGTTTTCCCCTTCCCCAATTCAATTGTATAAGTGGATACACAACGGATAACAACACAGACGACCAAAGCCTTCGTAAAAAAAGTAACTAAACGGAGAGCCCGTTTTTAAACGAGGTTTGTTGCGCAGTCATCCAGGTATAGAAGAATCTGGATCCTGTTAGGAGGCGGTAGGCAGTAATTTCGGTATAAATGATGATGAAACGAAACGTATGAGTCATGTAGTAAACTTGCGGTGAACTTGGGACTTGCTGCCCAGACGCCAGTTACGTGTCGATGCTGGCACCACACGGCTAGAAACAAATGATTATTTGGAAATCCAGGCTAAGCTGAACACTTAAATTGACGTGAGCATTGGAATTTTGAAACATATCATACTGTGATCCGTGTTAAAATGAGAGTGCATGCTTCGTAGTCGATCAAAAAGCACTGGATTCGCGTTGGGCCTCGGTGAGCTCGAGAGGCAAACCGATGAGTAACTACATCTCAAATAAACTACCTATATAATACTTAGTGAAACAAATAAAGGCTGAAACAAGTAAACGACGGAATGCCACCAAATTGTAAGTATTTAGTAGAATAACCAAGGAACCCCAAAGGGATACATGCAATAATCCGGTGTGCATCGCGAAACGCTCGCAAACGAGCAGCCAATATTCCAACAATCCGTGCAGTCCACGCCGACGAAAAATGAATACGAGAGGGTAGAAGTTCTAAGTTGGATGGGCGCGGCTAAAAGGTTGCGGCTGTCAAAAATACTGGTCGGAGAGATGTTATTTGGCAATCCTGACTATGCCAAAAAATATCGGGACGATGTCAAGGGTCTCAGAGAGAATCAAGCTTTCAAGGGATCCGCAGAACGTTGAACGTCAGGCTTTTGAAAATTCGCCTCTCCACAGGTAACTTACAGGCTCATAAGACGAGAGCACAAATTTATTTGCATGCGTTACAATACGATCTGACTCCTGTCCGACTTCCCACCAGAGTTCCGGACAAATCATGGATAAAGTATAGGTACATGTGTAGTCAGTATATGCACTCAGGGTGAGAAAATCCGGAGCTACGTAGCGTGCCCCGCATTATGATCACAGAGCCATGTGCATCTTCCGCAAATCCGTGGCGGCGGGGGATTTTCCTTCGACGGGGTTAGAAGCGCAGGGGCTCGGGCCCGAAGTGTGTACAGAATGTCATTGGCTAGCAGGTAATGAGAGGAATTTGGAACGACGTAACGCGCGAATGAGGTTTTGATATTTGACAGCAGTCGCCAATGCGTATGTTCGGAGAGAAATTGGATAAGAAAGAGCCTATAGAGGAGAAGAACCTTTCCTGACGAAGATTCAGAGCCGCCATTTTGTGCTGGCCCACGGGCTCTCAAGCCAGGGAGTAGGCATGATGAGAAATAGCCAGCTACAAGCCCAGAGAAGAAGACCATGCCCCGTCTAAGAATCAGAGCCGTCGTGTGATTTGGTCCTCGCGGTGAATCCTTCCGCAGCAGACGAGTGCTAGCAGGTTGTCCATTAGGATAAGTATTGGTGTCAAGATTTGAGGGAGGCTAGGAGGCAGATCTCAGTTTCCAGACTTCGTATACAAAGGAATTAAAGCGTTCAAGGAGGTGCACAATGAAGGGAGAGAAGCGCGGTGGGATGGAGTAAGGGTAGGACGCGGTGTGCGAGCGATAGGGAATAGAGATATGGACGCTGCGGTGGCAGTCGAAGGAGCGGACTTGGACAGGCGCAAGATAAGCGTTGACGGTTGGTGGGATGTGATTTTGATTAATTTTCTGCCGTAACGTGAGCTGAGGCAGTCGTCGGCCGCGTGGCTACCAGTATGAGCAGGAACTTGGTTGTGGATTGCACTGAAGAGCTGGAGGAACTGGGAATACCGATAGAACTCGAGGATTGGAATCCCAGAGCGCGGAGCGTGCCTTGCGAGCAACTTGTGGCCCATCACTACATACTTGAGACAGATCTACGCCCATACCTCCGGGAATAGGTACGTTGCACGCTAGGTGAAGACGGAGGCAATAGGAAGTTGTCAATTTGATTTCGACGTTCCTGGATGGTGGGTCCTAAGAGACACAGAAAACCGCAACGGCCGCCGGGGGGATGCGTATTGGTCGGCGCGCCAAGGGCAAGGAGGGCATTGGTTGAAAGAAAGGAGACGGTCGTTGCGATGAAAGGGGCTGTCGTCGAAAGGAAGAGAGTCACCGTTGAAGCAAAGGGCGCCGTAGTTGAAGCAAAGGGAACCGTCGTTAAAGCAAAAGCAGCCATCATCGATACATACTGCAAATTCCGTTCGTCGAGAGGAGACCGTCGTCCAAATTTACCCGCTTCCGAGTTGGTGCTTATCCTCGAGTAACAGAGCACCTTTTACTGATCATGATTAGCCCGAAGGACACGGCGCCTACGATTTCGATTAACGACGGGTGCAATCGATAATCGCCATCTGAGAAGCAGTGACAGGAAGAAGGGAAATTCGAGGACACGGGGCCTTTGCTACAGACGAGATTTACACAGAAAACATCTAGGGAAATGTACACGGCCATGTGCAGACGCGTCCTGTGATGTCAGAGCATGGTCAGAGCTGTCAAAGAACAGGGATGGGTAGGGGATGGGTGCAATGCTGAGTTGCGGTGGTGGTGGCAGAAGCGCTAGAAGTCTAAGAAGGGCGGAGTGATGGAGGGGAGGGTCATGCGCGCGGTTTGCGACGGGGGCCGCCTCGGCTAAGCCTAGTGCACAGATGACGCGCTGCGCCACCACGGAAGAGAAAACAAGAAATTGGTTCGACTTTGGATATGTGGTGTACGAGATATCCAGGAACCGAGAGGAATATGTAATTTAAGTGGGTGGTGTTCAACTTCTGGGAGCATGGCTGATGGTGGATCGATAAAGCGATAGGCGAGCGGGCGGGGGGGGGGCGGAAGGCGGGTGGCGGAGGACAATGAGCGGATAAGGCAAGAGGGGAGCACCGCCACCGCGTGAAGAATCACATGCAGGGTGACTCGTCTCTCCGTCGAGCACGTTCCGAGTCAACGACCCGCATCGACCATCGCCAAGGCAATTCAGCACACACACCCACAGGCAACTCGGGTAGTCCTCCTCAACGCGTCTTGTTCCCAGCTCACTTGTTCAACTCCCTCAAGGCCCTTTGTAGCGTGCACACAGACGTTACCGGCGGCAGTACCCAGCCGCGCTAATTAGTGCTCCTCTGCCCTTTCTGCCCACCCTGGAGCACCCCGCGCGCAGCCCCCCACCTGCACTGCGCCATCGCCACCATGGACCTTCTCTCGCCTGCAGAATCCAAGGCCTTCCAGTCCTTCCTCTCCTCCATCGACTACACCGACTCGCTCCCCGCCCCAGAATGGGGTATGTACGCGGGCGCGCCGCCCCCCGCCGTCATCGAGGTGCCACACGCCAGCGGCAAGGAGGCGCTCACGAAGGCGACGAAGGATCTCATGGCGCTCGACGCCGATCGGTGGGACGCCCGTGCCCCGCACCAGCAGCAGCAGGTGCAGTCGGTGTATGACTCGTACGGCCATTTTCAGCAGTATGATGAGTTGGAGAGGCAGAGCCAGGGCTCGTTTGCGCATCATCATCATGATCGCCAGCAGCAGCAGCAGAGGCATGATCCGTTCCCGTTTTTGCAGGCCAAGCAGCAGCAGCAGATCCTGCTCCCGCCGCACCCGCAGCAACAGCAGCGCCCCGCCCAGCTGGATCACTCCCCGCACCAGCATTCGCACATCCCGCCACACCTCCTCCTGCATACCAGCCTCTCCAACAACAACAACAACGCCAACTCCGACACCGCTTCCTCCTCATCCACCTCCTCCCTCCTCACGCCCTCTTCCGCCGTACCCGTCTCGCCGCACAACTCGCATGGGCACTTCTCCTTCCCACCCCAGCAGCAACAGGAGATGAACGGCAACAGCAATAATCATAATCATAATCACTACCAGCACCACCAGCAGATACAACCGCCTCCGAGCTCCGCCCCGCCGCAGGTCCATATCCGCCCGCCCTCTCCACGCGTGGCGAAGCGCCCCTCGGACCCGGGGCCCACCGGGCGCGCCTCAGGAACATCCCACAAACGCGCGCGCCCGTCCCCTCCCTCGTCCGCCGCACGCTCCGTCTCTTCCCCGTCCCTCTCAAATTCCCGCTCCCAACAACCACGACTTTCCTCTTCCACCTCCACATCCCAATCCAAACCCTCTTTACCCCAACCCCACCCGCAAACGCAGCAAAAACACCAAACCCTCCTCTCCCCTTCCCAAAAAAAAGCCAACCACATCCAGTCGGAGCAAAAACGCCGCGCGAACATTAGGCGGGGGTACGAGGCCCTTTGTGAGACTGTGCCTGCGCTCCGGGAGGCGATTAGGGAGGAGGAGGAGAAGGAGGCGGAGGCGCGGGCGAGGGTGGGTGTTGCGGAGAAGGGTGGGAAAGGGAAGAAGAGGAAGAAGGGCGGGAAGGGGGAGGGGAAGGGAGGGGATGGGGCCAAAGGGGAACAAGGAGGGGGGGAGGAGGAGAAGGAGAGGGTTGATGGGAGGGCGGGGCCAAGGAGCGAGAATGTTGTGTTATCGAAGAGTGAGTGTTCGTTGTTCGGTCCCTTTTATTTTTTGCGTTGGATCGGTGGTTCGTTCTTGGTCCATCTTTTCTTTGGGACTTGGTGTTTCTTTTCTACCATTTTATGTTGGAGACGTCCGTTCGTCAGTCTTCATCCATACCAACCCCCTTCCTCCCCCATCTCCCTCATCCCCGGCCCCAATCCCAATCCCCCTTCGCCTTCCTTTCTTCCCTCCCAAATACCAAAAAAAAAAAGCACCGCACTAACCCCCCTCCTCCCCTCCCTCTAGCAATCGAATACATAACAACCCTCCTTGCCGAGCGCTCCGCCCTCCTTGCCCGCCTGCACCGCGCGCGCTCCTCGCTCCCGCCTGGTCACTCTTCCCTCGTGCCACGGCAGGAGCCGCTCTGGGAACGGGAGTGGAAGGGGGGAGAGGGGCGGTTGGAGGACGAGGATGGGGAAGAGGGAGGGGAGGAAGGGGGTGAGGGGGAGGAGGAGGGGAGTGAGTAAGCTGGGTGCTGGATGGGACACCCGCGACTCCCGTGTGCGCGTATGATCCATGTTCCGATCTCCGATCTGGCGGTGGAAGGTCGTCTGCACTGCGCCGCACCTTCGCGCGCTGGCTGGGGAAGGCACATCCGCTGCCCCGCCCCCTCTTCGACTGGGCGCAGCCCATCATATACCCTTACCTTTGGTCCTATACATCCTCTCCCCCCCATCATTGTCGTTGCTATCTCCACTCGCAAGACACCTCCCACCGCATTATCTCCCGCCCCCAAGCTCTCGGCCCTACATCGTACCTACTCTATTCTACCCACATCTAGTCTTCCGTGCATCCATCTTCGTCTTCATTCTTCACGTTCAAAGCATCACATTTTACACCCCCATCCATCTATTTCGCTGCACTTGCGCTTACATAAAGATTCCGCCAACGACGCTTGTACCCCGCGAGCTTTCTTTCGTATTTAATTGTTACTTTATTCTTCCCCCAATCTCCCATCTTCTTCTCTCTTTGTCTCTCTCCCCATCGCTGTCCGTCTCTCTATTTATTCCTGGTTGAAGCTTATATATACATTACATATCCCGCGCTCCTTATTTTTTCTTCCTCTTATTTATTTTTATTTTTACTTCTTTGCATGGGATTTATTGGGCCTGGGGTTTCGTTGCGTTGGGGACAGCAGCAGGCGGGCAGGCTGACAGGAAGACAAAAATGTACCAAATTCTGATCATTGTATTAATCGAACGGTTCCCTCGTGGACGCTGGAGTGAACTAGAGTAGATGAGATGAGATTTTGATTATGATGGTAGGGCGTGCTCAGATGCTGATCGTTGTAGATTCGCCGGAGAGCCGATTCAAGGTGCGTACGCGATTATGGCTTGTTCTTGGAGCTCGATAGCTGATGAGATGGAATAGGAACGGGATCTCGATGCTTGACATGAAAGCTCAGTATGGTGCAGCATTGACTGGACGCGTTTGTACCAAATCTGCAAGACATGGCGTCTGACGATAAGACATGTTCAGTCTGAGATATCGATCATTGCAGAATCCCCAAGCTTGCTTATGACGCGTACACCGCTGCAACTTATTCATAAGCCTCTACAGCTGACCAGACGAAATAGGAACAGAATCTCGATGCCTTGCATGAAAGCTCAGAATGGGACAGCATTGACAGGGCTTCTTGTATCTCGTTGAACCTGCGAGACATTTACTCTAAGCCAACGAAGCGGTAATCCTGCTGATGCTGTTAACGATTCAGAGGGAGGCTTTCTGACGACTGTTAGACGATAGGGTGTGTTCAGGTACTACTGGTGGCGGCAGAATCCCCGAGCCGATTCATGGTACGTACACCATTCCTCAGCCTCAACGGCTGACAAGACGAGATAGGAACGGAATCTCGATACCTGGTATGAAAGCTCAGAATAGGACAGCACTGACAGGACTTGACAGTGTCTTTGGACATGGACTCTCAAGTAATGGAATCAAGCTCAAGGCCCAAAAACCCGATAGTGGTTGAAGGTCCTTCAGTCTTTGAAGGCTGAAAGCGAGGGCCAAGTTGACTTCCCAATGCTATGGTCCAGTCGAGGATACTGGAGGCTGCAGAAGTGGATATGTGTGGTGCGAAGATTTTTAGGAAATCATCAAGGTAATGGCGAAGGTGGATGGGAAGGCGATGTATGATACTTCAATGAAGGGCTTCTGCAAAAAGGTTGAAGATGTATGGTGCCGAGTGACACCCAAAACCCAGCACAACATCGAAGAAGAACCACTCTTCCCAGGTGAAACCCAGCAGATGTCAATCTGCCGGACGAACCAGGATGTGTTTGAATGCTGACTCCAGGTCTAGCTTCGCCATAAGTGACCCAGGACCTGAGGCAATGAGGTCCTCGATTTCCCGATCGATTGGGTCGTAGACAATCAATGCCTTGGAGTCAAGTATGCCTGCATTGACAGATAGCCCACCAGGCTATGAGAGGTGGTCGATGCGTCTGACTTTCGAGGACCGTGCTCGAGTCACTGCACCCAACAGGGAGTAGCGAAGTCGTCAAACGGCGGAGTGACGAAGGGCCTATGTGTGCGTCCGTTGACGACTTGGGCAGCTATGCCCTGGGACAGTGAGGAGACGATGGTGGGAGACTCAAAAGCGGACCTCAGGTTAGAGCACGACTGTGCAGAAGTTTTATCCCCTGTGAATCCGAGATCTGCACCATGACGAATAATATGTATTATCGTAGATACAAAGGATGAATCAGGGTAGTCTCGTAAATAAAAAGTCCATGCAGCTTCGTCGAGTGACGTGGTCACTAGAGGAACTGAGAAGCTATTCGACGGCGGGGTGTTTGCACGTGGTGCAGTTTGGGGTGTGAGGGCGATAGAGGTAGAGGACGAGGAATGCCGAGGCAATGAGGAAGGAGCGGGGTCCGCAGCAGCAAAGGGGGGGGGGACCAGATATTGAGCTGTCTGGCAAGCCAGGACGAGTACTCGACAGTCGAAGAAGAGGGAAAGCACTCGCCTTGCTAAGGCCCTACACGGTTTTGGGGTGTTCCGGCTGAGAGTGGTCCGTCTTCGCACACACAGAGCATGAGTGAAGACACCCCATGGGCATGGTGACATCTAGCACTTCCCGAGATTGAAATTGCGGCAGGGCGGATTGGCGTTGGATGTGGAGGTGCTGGGCATCGACCGAGCAGAGCTCTTCGACGACAAGGGGGTGGGAGCCTTCAAAGCCTTCTTGTGAGCGAATACGTACTCACTCATCAATGCTGTGTCTGGCACGGCCCAGCGTGAATAATCCCCCCATCTCCTGCATCTCCTCCTCCGACGATTGAAGAATACGCGTGGAGTGGGAAGAGGATGGAGTGCAGGGACTTATAGTCCTTGGCCGCTCGGTTGCTGAGCTCGAACACGTTCGTGCTCCCATTGAACGCATAGGAAGGCTCGCGATCACGGTAACGTGAGTCAAGCTTGTAGAGCTGGCTAGCGTGGAACTCGTGGGTGATGATTGCGGTGATGCATGCCGCCTCGATATCGGGGAAAGAGAGCGTAGGGAGGTAGACGTACTGATGGTGGTGCTTTGAGTAATTGGAGGCACGAACGGGGGAACATGGGCACCAAGAGGCTGCAGCGAGGCAGGTGCGAAGGCAGCGTTGGAGGCGACCGCGGGGGTGGAGGTTGGTGCGGTGGTAGTGGAGCCTGTGGCAATGAAAGTGAACAGCACGGTGAGAGCGTCGATCTTAGCGTTTAATGCTTGGATCTCGGCTGATTGCGTAGGAGCCTCGGTGTCAGAATTGGGCAGGGTGACAGATGGGGCATGGGAAGCGGAGCGCGAGACAAAGCGACCTTGAGCGTTGCGGGGAGTTGTCCGTTTTGGGACGTTGCTCATGCACTAGGGCCGTGCGTGGACCAGTGTTGAGCGCTAGAGACAAAAAAGTGCGACGACGCGATAGCTCTACGAAAACTGCGAGCGCAGTATGAGACGACGATGGAGTCTTCTCATGCATTCGCAGGCCTATGAAAAAAGAGAGACGGAAGAAGCCGAAAACACCATTAACCCCGGGCAACACCACCACACACCATTGCCCGAGCCAACATGGGGAAATCTTATCTTATCTGTAACGGCGTGATGATGAAGTGACCTTCCATCACATTTGGAGACGCGTGGTACCTACCAAATGAGCACTGATTAAGCGCTTCGCGTGTAGCACTTATCGATCAGAGTGATTATCGCTGATCCCACATCTTGACCACATCCTACACCACTGCAGACCTCCAGCAACCTCAGGATAACCATTTCACTACTACCGAGCTCTTTCATATTAATGGCTAGCTCAAGCTCAGCTTTCACCAACAGCCAAGGTATTGCTTTCGTAGACAGTACACTCACCACCGCTGGCAGGGACGTTAACAACACTAGGATCATTAACCACTACGCTGGCACGACTCGTATGTTTCTTCTCTCTACGCAAGGCGTAACTGATATACCTGTGGCTCAACTACGTAGGCTCTGCTCTTCAGTTGCTTGAGCCTTATGTCGCTGATAATGCCATGTACAATTCCGCTGAACGAGAGATGCAGCAGGCATCTATCTGCGCAGCAGATACTCGTACTCGTATTCTCGAAGATATCCGAGGCTGGGCAAAAGACAGTGCTGTCGAACCTATCTGTTGGCTTTCGGGGTATGCCGGTACCGGCAAGTCCACCATCGCTCACACGATTGCCGATGAATGCCTTGATCGTGACAAGAGGGTTCCTTTGACATTCTTCTTCTCCCGTGGGAGGGAAGGGCGCACTAGCTTGGCAAAGCTTATTCCTACATTGGCTTACCAGCTTGCGCAATCTGTTGCCGATCTCCGGCCACCTATCGAGGCAGCCTTTGCTGAGGATCCACTACTTCTGTCCAAAAGCTTAGAGCATCAGTTCAAGAAGCTGGTTCTCGATGTTATTGTCGTCAACCCCACTCAGCAAATCCTTATCGTAATAGATGGTATTGATGAGTGTTATGACCATCAGGAACAGTGTCATCTTATCCGTCTACTTTCTAAAATATCCTCATCTCAATTTCAACAACTTCGATCTCTCCTTACAAGTCGGCCTGAACATCAGATTGAAAATGTATTCAATACAGTTCTTGACAAGGTCAATCACCTATACCTGCAGGACTACAATGATGATGAAGAGATTGAAAGAGTCCTGGTGTCTGGCTTCGATGAAATACGTGCTAAACATAGAGTAATCCTCCCAAATCCTTCGGATCAATGGCCATCTCACAATGATATTATCCTAGCAGTCCAGAAATCCGAGGGAGTATTCATCTATGTACTCACCTTGCTGAGATTTGTTGGGGCTGATGGTGATAACCTAGCTCTTACTCCTCAGAATAGGCTACAGAGGGCTTTGAATGCCCATGATGGCCTTGACTCTATCTATGACCAGGTCCTATCAGCTTCTGAAGTGGAAGACTCAACATTGGTGCTTGCTATAGTCATTTTTTTACAGACACCCCTTTCAATTACTGCTTTGGCAATGCTGATTGGAAAAAGCCCATCAACTATTCGCATCTGCCTTCGTGGATACCAATCAATCCTAGCAATTCCTTTATCTGATGATCAGTCTGTATCACCCTACCACGCATCTCTTGGGGACTTCCTCACAGATTCTAATCGCTCACAAAAACATTGCATTGATGGCACAAAATATCACACAAAAATTTTACTCTGCTGCATTCAGTCAATGAACAGTTTGACAGATAATCCAAAAATTCAAAGCATGTCTGATACACTCTTGTATGCTTGTCACTACTGGGTCTATCATGTGAAACATCTGTCAGCTTCATCTATCAAGGAACAAAAGTTGGTCTTGAATGAATTTTTGCAAAAGCTGGGGAAAGAATGGCTGAAGTCTTGGATAGTTGGGCTAAAGAGCTGGGGTGCATGTGAAGATGTCAGAAGATCAGTGAATATACTCCAAGAGGTTTGGATTCTATGCCATTATAACCCAGATGATTCACTGACAATTGCCTGTGGAGCATAGAAAGCTACCTATAATTGGTTCAGAACAAAGTGCAAGAAAATACTTGCAATATTGAATGTATGTGTGTTTTAAAATTAGCATTGATAATTCATCATTTCTGAGATGAATGAACTCTTTTCTTTACAGCATGTCAGTTTAAATGTTGGATGGAAACTAATAATACTATATTAACTTGTGTTCATCTTCTCACAATGTCCTTGCAATCTAGATAGTAAGTGACTGATTTCTGCATTCAAACTCCTCTGAGCTCACTGGGCTCTGTTTCTGGCCAACTTTAGGGAGTGAGTGGCAGATTTCAGCCTTCAAAGTCTCCTGAGCTCATTGGCTTCTACTTTGGGCTGACTTTAGGAAGTAAGTGGCTGATTTCAGCTTTCAAAGTCTTCTGAGCTCATTGGCTTCTGCTTTGGGCTGACTTTAGGAAGTAAGTCAATGATTTCTGCCTTCAAAGTCTCCTGAGCTCATTGGCTTCTGCTTTGGGCTGACTTTAGCTTGTAAGTGGCTGATTTCTGCATTTGAAGTCTCCTGAGCTCATTGGCTTCTGCTTCTGGTTGACTTTAGCAAGTAAGTGGCTGATTTCTGCCTTCAAAGTCTCCTGAGCTCATTGGCTTCTGCTTCTGGCTGACTTTAGCTTGTAAGTGGCTGATTTCTGCCTTCAAAGTCTCCTGAGCTCATTGGCTTCTGCTTCTGGCTGACTTTAGCTTGTAAGTGGCTGATTTCTGCCTTCAAAGTCTCCTGA